>OY992539.1:181046979-181147446 GCA_963921195.1 Pegoplata infirma
GATAAAACATATAAAACAACTTTAACTAAAAACTTATTGAATAACCGTTAATAGTAATTGTAAAACTTTTCTGAGTGTATCAAATAACCAAAAATTAGCAATCGGTGATGCGCCAGTTTAATTTTCCAATGACTTACTCTTATTATATAGCCATTTAAATGGGATAAATTTTATTTTTCCCCGATTCTGGACAAGTTTTTCGGGAATAGTGTGGTCACATACACACAGAAAAAAACAACATATTTGGAACATGATTACAGAACACCAAATCACCCATAATGGAGGGGCAACATAGTATGGTTAATCCATTTGAACATATGTAAAATTGTGACAATCATACTATGATCATCAAAAACACCGCTCAACATTCATTTTCCGGTTTGAGTTCTGGTGATCAATTTAAGTAGACTTTGATCTCCTGATTCCAAATCTGTTCTCCAAATTTTTCCATCACGTCCAGATTTTTAGTTATTCATGGTTGAAAATGAGAAAAATTACGATTTTTGCATTATTTGAAAGCCTGCACAGCAGCCATTGAGTGGAATCTGGTATAAAGCGCAAAAGTATCATTTGTCTTTGGTCTTCAACATAGAAAACAATTTTTTTCTAATTATTGCGTTTGGTTTGGTTACTATTTTTGAAAAAAACCTTAGCTTTTTTTGATATTTTTCAAAGAAAAACTAAAAAAATAAATATTTTACAAATTTAAGTTTTCTGTGTTATTTTTCGTACAAACCGGAAGATATCTTTGATGGGTTTAAAAGTCTATAAGAAAGAATGAACTTTTGCCTAAATTTTGAGCTCATCACAGTAAAGATTGATCATCTGGTTTTTGTTTTAGAGCCTTTTAAAAATTGTGCATTTTCTAATTTTTTTCACAGTGTTTTTTTTAAATACATGTTTGACCAATAAAAGTGCAACATTTCAAATTTTTTTGATCACATATTTGAGATCATAGTTCAATTCTACTCTAACGCTTTATACCAGATTTTTATTCCACCCAGTGGCTGATGTGGAGGCTTTCAAAAAATGCAAAAATCGCGTTGTTTCGCATTTTCAACCGCGAATAATTAAAATTCTACAACTTTTGAAACGCTGAACCGATAACGCTCAAAAGCATATGGGGCATTCCATGCCAAATCACTCACTTTTAGACCCGACCCCTTTCGATTTATTTTATTTTTGGATATGTTTTAGTATTTATTAAATGCAACTCGGACACCAATTTTCAGCCTTTTATTTCAAGATGGTGTTGAGTAATCAATTTTTCAAAATGGCGATTTTCTCAAAAAAATTAAAAAATTGAAATTTTTAATTAATTTTGACCACTAAAAAATATAGATATTTTAAAAAAAGTTGGACAACGTTTTGTTGGTATTTAAATGTAGTTTTAGAAAAAAAATATGAAAAAATTATTCGAAGTAATTATCACTTACTTTTTGACGTTTAAAAATTAAAATCGATTTTTTGAAAAAGTCCGAAACCTTCGATTTTTTTGTAAAAAACTATAAAAATTCTACTCTTAATTACGCAACTTTTAAGCCATAATTCGAGATGTGATCACAATTCCTTCTATTTTTTTTTTAATTTTCAAAATTGCACCTTTAATTTTTTGGCTCTGATTTATTTTATATGGTGTTCCAAAAAAAATAAATTGGTAGATATTGACCCTTACTTACCCTAGATATATTCATTTCGAGGTAAAAATACGTCTCACAATAATTTAGGACGATCGGACATGGGTAAGGCGTTTAGCATGGTCCTTGAAGTTTACAAAACGGATTACAAAGAAAAATATGATTTTTTTTCTGTTTTCGCAATTTTTTTGGTATTTTAAGTTAAGTTTTAATTCAAGTGATTACAGAATTATGATGTGGAGTAAAATGCCTTTCTAATTAGGTACTAAAAACTAAAATCGGTTGAAAATCAGCCAAGTTATTACAACTTCCCCAGGCATCTAGCGTGTGTCATACCACTTGATTAAAGAATACGAGTCCCTTTTTAAAATTTATTGAAATTTTCTACTGTAATAACATTTTTTCATGATTAATGTTTAAGTGTAATATTTTTTTAATTTTTCCAAATTTTAAAACAAAAAAAAAAAATTTTTTTTTTTAAATCGAGATTTCAAAAGGGTGTTGAAAATGCAGGCATTTTTAGCATTAATTTAAAACATGTTAGAAAAACACAATATGAAAAATACTTGTTATCTAACTACATTTGAACTTGAAGAATAAAAAAATGTTATTACAATAGAAAATTTCAATGAATTACAAAAATCGTTTTGTATTGCTTAATCAAGTGGTCTGCCATACGTTAGATGCCTGGGGAAGTTGTAATAACTTGGCTGATTTTCAACCGATTTTAGTTTTTAGTACCTTATTAGAAAGGCATTTTACTCCACATCATAATTCTGTAATCACTTGAATTAAAACTTAACTTAAAATACCAAAAAAAATTCGAAAACAGAAAAAAAATCATATTTTTCCTTGTAATCCGTTTTTTAAACTTCAAGGACCATGCAAAACGCCTTACCCATTTCCGATCGTCCTAAATTTTTGTAAGAGTATTTTTACCTCGAAATGAATATATCTAGGGTAAGTTAGGGTCAATATCTACCAATTTATTTTTTTTGGAACACCATATAAAATAAATCAGAGCCAAAAAATTAAAGGTGCAATTTTAAAAATTAAAAAAAAAATAGAAAGAATTGTGATCACATCTCGAATTATGGCTTAAAAGTTGCGTAATTAAGAGTAGAATTTTTATAGTTTTTTACAAAAAAATCGAAGGTTTCGGACTTTTTCAAAAAATCGATTTTAATTTTTAAACGTCAAAAAAAAAGTGATAATTACTTCGAATAATTTTTTCATATTTTTTTTCTAAAACTACATTTTAATACCAACAAAACGTTGTCCAACTTTTTTTAAAATATCTATATTTTTTAATGGTCAAAATTAATTAAAAATTTCAATTTTTTAATTTTTTTGAGAAAATCGCCATTTTGAAAAATTGATTACTCAACACCATCTTGAAATAAAAGGCTGAAAATTGGTCTCCGAGTTGCATTTAATAAATACTAAAACATATCCAAAAATAAAATAAATCGAAAGGGGTCGGGTCTAAAAGTGAGTGATTTGGCATGGAATGCCCCATATACAAATTTGTATTTTGGAAATTATACCAAAAACGTGTAATACCATATCGTTTTAAACAGTTATAATTTCTTATGTACTTATCGTATCTTATTGTTTAACAGCACATTAGAAAGGTATTTTTGTCTATTTTTTGCATTTAATGACCACAAAAATTATGGTGTTTTAAAAATTCATTTTGAATGCTAATGCAGTTTTGAAATGCATTTTTCAAAACTTTTACCCCATTTAAGCAAAGTTTTTTAGAAAAAATAATGTTATATTAGTTTGCTATTCCATGCAAAACCTTTAAAAAACCAAAAGAGCTGTACATTTCGTAAGTGAGTGCAAAAATAAGTACAAAAAAGTGTTTTTACATTTTGGGGAGTATAAAAGATTCGGCACCAAAGAATATAACACTCACACTTGTTTTATGTACATTTGATAAGCAAATGGAAAATTTTTATGCGAAAAGCGTAGACTTGTAGTTTTGGTAAAAAAAATGATTTTTTTTTTATCACGAAAAACAAAAAAATTTAATGAAACCAAAATTTTTGGTGAAAAAAAATTTTGATGGTAAAAAGTTTTTGATAAATTTTTTTGATGAAAAGAAAAATTTTTTGATGTAAAAAAAATTATGAAAAAAAAATTCGGTGAGGAAAAAATTGATAATAAAAAATTTGTAAAAAAAAGTTTAATGAAAAAAAATTGATGAAAAAAAATATCATAAAAAAAATTTATGAAAAAAAAAAATTTTGATGCAAAAAAAATTTTGATGCAAAAAAAAATTATGAAAAAAAAACTTAATGAAACAAAAATTGATGAAAAAAAATTTCATGAAAAAACAAAAAAATTGATGAAAAAAAAATTTTTTTGATGAAAAAAAAAAATTTATGAAAAAAAAAATAATGAACAAAAAAAAATTGATGAAAAAAAAATTTGGTGAAGAAAAAATACATGAAGAAAACAAATTTGATAAAAAAAAATTGATAAAAAATGATGAAAAAAAAGTTTGATGAAAAAAAAACTATGAAAAAAAAAAATTTTTGAAAAAAAAAATTTTTGATGAAAAAAAGCAGTTTGAAGAAAGAAAAAAAATTGATAAAAAAAAAAATATGATGGAAAAAAAAATTGATGAAAAAAAAAATTTTATGAAAAAAAAAATTTTGTTAAAAAATAATTATGTTACTTTTTATTTACCAGCTGATGAAAAACGGTTTTATTTACCACGAGGTGAATTATTATCCAAGTTACAAACCCAAGTTATTAAAATATTTAGAAAATACAGCTGCTCAAAGTAACACAGATTTTGCATTTTTTTTTTTTTTTACTTTTTAACTTTTTTAAAATTCAGTCATGTGTTTTTCGTTTTTTTTCGAGAAAATTGCATTTGAATTTTGAATTTTATAATAATTTAGTAAATTGATTGTTTTTTCTTGTTTCAACGTAGCGTATGAGTAATATTTATGCAAATATTTAATACTCATTCGCTACGTTGAAACAAGAAAATACAAGCAAATTTCTAAATTATTATGCTATTCAAAATTCAAATGCGATTTTCTCGAAAAATACGAAAAACACATTACTGATTTTTTTTTGTGTGGATAGACAAACATCTAATCTTTAAAAAAAAAAAAAAAAAGTGGCCGGATTTTTTATAAATTGACTTTTTTAAAAAATGGCAAATTTCAGAACTCTACAAGAATGTAAAAGCTTGAGATTGTGGTGCATTCCGTTTTAATTTGATAAATGTTTAAAAAAATCCAGCTCGACATAAATTTTACCATTTTCCAATATTTGACAATGCTCATAATTCCAGTTTTTGAAAAATTTAAAAACCAAAAACGCAATTTTCTCATAGCTCTATAAAGGGCTATCCATACGCCCTATTCAAAAATTTACGGTACACATGTTTTTTTTCCCTGGACATTTGGTGTGGAATGCCTCATATTCCTAACAAGTTTCACCTCTATATGTACGTCTTTAATGTGTATCATGAAATTTCACGCATTATAAAATATTTTAGGTAATTTTGTCAAATCATCCATGATCATACTTGGATAACACAGCTCAACAAGAAAATGCGTATTGGATTCTGGTTAGTGATTTGGATAGTGTCTGTTGCGTTGATTCCAAATCCGAAGCCCAAATTTGTCTATCACGTCAGGATTTTGAGTAATTCGCAGTTAAAGTGCCGAAAAAGGGCATTTTTGACCCTTTTTAAATGTTTATAAAATAAGATCCTGACACGCAAATGACTTGGTATCAGGCTCGTTCGAAAGCTTGTAATTTTCTCTTAAAGATAAGATAAAATGTTCTAAAAATTTAATTTTCCAAAATGGTAAAAAAATCATTAGCAAAAAACCTTTAATTTTTTCAATATTTAGTTTATTTACACAGTGTTTTTAACAAATTTCCATACATATTCATACGTAAATTTTAGATTTAAAGCACTTGTGGCTAATGATTTTTTTACCATTTTAGAAAATTAAATTCCAAGAAGATTTGATCTTGTCTGAAAGAGAAAATTACACACTTTCGAATGAGTTTGATAGATAGATAGATAGATAGATAGATAGATAGATAGATAGATAGATAGATAGATAGATAGATAGATAGATAGATAGATAGATAGATAGATAGATAGATAGATAGATAGATAGATAGATAGATAGATAGATAGATAGATAGATAGATAGATAGATAGATAGATAGATAGATAGATAGATAGATAGATAGATAGATAGATAGATAGATAGATAGATAGATAGATAGATAGATAGATAGATAGATAGATAGATAGATAGATAGATAGATAGATAGATAGATAGATAGATAGATAGATAGATAGATAGATAGATAGATTGATAGATAGATAGATAGATAGATAGATAGATAGATAGATAGATAGATAGATAGATAGATAGATAGATAGATAGATAGATAGATAGATAGATAGATAGATAGATAGATAGATAGATAGATAGATAGATAGATTGATTATTTATTTTCTTTTTTTCAAAAATTGTTAACAAAATATTACATATTTATATAACTTAATTATTAGATAATAAATAATATACAGCATGGTTTTAAACCGTCTGCTGGAAAATTGGTTTTTTAACTTTAAACATTTTATTTTTAAAAATTAAATTCAGATATTAAAAAATTTCTATATTTTAAAGCTTCCTTAATAAAATTAAAAAGGTTGAGCCAATAAGTACCCTCACCACCATTTAAAACGTAAATAACTTCTTGTTGTGTTAAACTTCTTTGGCCAAAATATTTTACTCTAATTGTATTTAGAACTGGGCATCTACCAACAAAATGAATTGTTGTTTCTTCTTCTCCCAGATTACACATAGAACATAACCTGGTACTCTCTTCTCTTTGCTGATTTCCATTTAACCATAAAAGACCACCTCTTGCCTTTATTATGTATGAAATTTGTTCTTGATTAAACGTCTCATTACAGTACGCTATCCCTTTTGTGTAATCTAAGTGCTTGAAAATTCTATGTTGACTTTGTTGTGCATTTAATATATGCTCTTGACGCTTTCTTGATTTCATTTCCTCAAGTAAATTTATGCAGGTCTGGGACCATATTGATTTACATTGCTCTAAGTCGTTGTGTGGTATATTGTTTTCTATTAATTTGTTTTTTAAATCAGCGTACCAATAAATATTCTTGGATATAATCTTTAATGATAGTTTGTGGGGAAGTCTAATATTTGCATACTCAAAGAGTGTCTTATATATGTACTGAAGATGCAAACTATATGTAAAGAAATGGCTTTCTTCTTGACCTGTTTCTAAAGCTAATACATAGTTGGGTGTACAATTTGGAAGCCTTAAAATTCTTTTTGTAAACATTCTTTGAATTTTATCTACATCATCGAACCACGCGTAACCCCATATCTGCGCACCATAGCTCTGTATTGATCTACAGACTGCTAAAAACAGTTTCCACTTCGCTTTTAAAGGAACTTCTCTTCTTCCGATAAAGTTTTTCCAAGTTGCATTTAAACTTGCTTTTGCTGCATCATTTTTGGCCATAACGTGCTTTGTGTACGACAGTTTTGGAGTTAATGTTATTCCCAAATATTTGTATTGGGACACAACTTTAACAAGTTCGCCATTAAACGTCCAGCTGTCTTGAGCACCAACTCTACCTCCCTTTCTGAAAATCATTATTTCGGATTTAGTTAGATTAACTTCCATACCCCATATTCGACAATATTCCTCAAGTTTGTTAATCATTTTTTGCAAGGTACTTGTATTTTCTGCTAACATCACAATATCATCAGCATACATTAATACACGAATATTCATATCATCAATGTACAAACCACCTCCAATATGGTCATGAATATCGTTTAAATATAAGGAGAATAACAAAGGAGAAATTAAGCAACCTTGCTTTACTCCAGTACATGTTTCAAAATCATTTGAGAGCTCTGAACCAGTCCAAACTGAAGATTTCGTATTTTGGTATATCTTTTCAATGAAATTTACAATCTTAGTAGATAAACCTAATTTATGCAGTTTATAAATCAATAGATTTCTTGGCACACGATCGAAAGCCGCTTTAAAATCTACAAAGAACGCATATACTTTCTTATTTTCCGAAAATTTTATATTTACTATGGATGATAAGTTATATATGTTATCTATGGTAGAATATCCTTTGCGAAAGCCTGCTTGGTACTCATTTAATATTTCTTTTTGATTTACCCATTCCGTTATTCTTTGACTAATTATGCCCATCAATATCTTCCCAATGCTATTCATAAAAGAAATGCCTCTGTAGTTGCAAGGTTGGTTTACGTCACCTTTTTTGTAAATGGGAAAAATAATACTATGTTGAAAAGCTTCATTTGATTCACGACCATCTAGTATTTGAGTAAAAACATTTGTTAAAACTTCCAGGAACTCATTGCTGGCATTAATTAAAAACTCGTAGGGTATACGATCTTCTCCTGGAGCTTTATTAGGTTTAGATCTAGCCAGTTGACTTTTAACCTCATGTATCGTAATTGGTGTATCTAATTCATCTACCATTATTAGATTAGCGGCATAATATAACTCGACTGATTGTACTGTGGGGTTTAGCAAGGTTTTAAAATAAGACCTAAAATCTTCTGCACTAATATTTCCTCCGATATAACTATTGCTGTGTCTTAATTCTCTTGCTAAAGCCCACCACTTTTTACTGTCGTTAATACTACTAAGTTTAGCTTCTATTTGTTTGTAATACTCTTTTTGTTTTGATTTATATAAGTTTTGGTATCTGTTTTGTTGCTCGCTATATTTGGCTTTATCTTCCGTTAAATTAGACTTTCTGAAAGTTTTCAATAAATCCATGGTTTTGTCTCTGGCTTTTTGGCATTCTCGATCAAACCATTTATTTTTATATTCTTGGTATTTGGGATTACTTTTTGGGGGTATATAAACTTTTAAAATAATGTTTTTCAGATCATTTAAAACAACTTCTGATTTTTGTTCCATTAAAGTTCTTAAACTAATATTCATAGCATTTTTATAATTTTTAGCATTACGATCATTCCACTTTAGCTTGGGAAGTAGATTTATCATTTTTGTGTTGCCACGAGTTTTGTCAGTTACTATATTGAGCAATATAGGCAGATGATCTGACCATATATGTGGGTCAACTACGAAACTGTTTACTAAATTTAGGAGATCAAAAGACACTGCGCAAAAATCATTAACTGAGCTACCAACTCCACTAATAAAAGTATAATCGCCTTCTTCATCACCATTTGTTCTACCATTTAGTATTACCAACCCGTAATCATTACAAAATTCCAAAAAACGTTTGCCATTTGTATTTACAATTACGTCTTTTGATTTTCTTTTTTCTGTCGTAGCTGGAAACGAACTAATAATATTTTCATCTATGCATTGTTGCTCTTCACCTAACCGTATGTTTAAGTCACCCATGATTATTGGGTTAACAATATTATTAATTTGCATAAATTCCTTTAAGGTATCAAATTCTTGATTCCAGTTCGCCCCTCTCAGATATTGTGGTATAATTGTGAATTCAAAAGAGTTGGATTTTACTAATATATTATCTATTTCACCGTAAGTTCTGTAGATACACTTCACACCAATTTTAGCCAAATCTTTACGAACCCCACAAACATATCCGCCAATACCTCTTCCATATATGCTATTTCTGGAGGCTGGTTTCCACATAGTATCAAAATTTCTGAATTTATTTTGAAATTTTATTATATTTTTAGCTTCTACATGAGTTTCTAACAACACAAATATATCATTTTTCTCTACGTATGTAAACAAATCGAGGCGATGGTACTTATTTTCCAACCCATGTACATTATATGTAATAATTTTAATATTTATTTTATCATTTAATTCTATTCTGTTTACATTTTTTTCTAAATTTTTTTGAATTTCCTTTTCCTTCTGAATTTTAATTAGTTTTTTGAATTTACTTTATCTAAAATTTGATTATAATCTAAACTAATACTAACAATCTGCTCACCATAAATTTCCTTTAAAATATCTTCGCCAGTCTTATCTCCACACATCAATAAGTTGTTTTTGTTCCAGAACAATTTGTTTCCTTCTATTACCATTTTGTCATCCCTCACTGAGACTCGTTTATCTTTATGAATCGTAATTATATCCTTTTTAAGCTGCATCATTACCTTCTTATTTCTTTTGCGATCCGCACAAAGATCCCGCTCTATATAAATGGACTTTCCAGCTAAGTTCTTCGTATGCTTAAAAATTTCTGATACCATAGATACAGACTTTAGTTCAACCAAAATCGTCATTTTTTCATCTTTTTCAAATATTTTCTTCGTTTGCTCAATGTCAACCTTTTGGTTTATCTTTAGGTCGTCTTTAAACATTTTTTTGACTGCACCGTAAGCTGATTTTTGGCTTGCCAGGCCCCTTATTATTATTTTTTTCTTTCCTAAATCTTCTTCAAGTTGCTTCATTCGACGCTGGTCTTCTTCTCTATTTTCTTGTAGTTTTTTAACCTCTTCCTGTAACTGCTTATTTTCACCGGCTAATCTACTAACTTCAAATTTAACTTCATCAATGTTCTCCTTTACCTCCATCATATCGCTTTTTGTGGGCAGATTTTTTAATTTTTCATCTAATAGGGACGACATTAAATTTACCAAATCTGTCGACTGCATATTTCCTACTTGGACATTTGTAGGCGAAATTTCACATAATTTTCGTTTTGGATTTTGTGTGTCTATCGGTGTATTAACCATATTTTATTTATATATTAATAACAATTCGGTAACGGTAACGGTTGCAATGTTTGTTAACCGGATTCAAAAAAACAGCAATCTGGCAGCACTGTTGACAATAGTAAATAAAAACAATATTTTGGCAGAAAGAGCCAGCTGATGCTTGATGTTTATTCTTTTATTTACTTCTGTTGCTTGAGTGAAATTATCACAAAATTATTTACTTCCAGTAAAATATATAACAAAATTTAAAAAATTTTTAAGTTAAAATCGAAATTTTATGAAATAAACTGCACGCAGACTTCTGGGATTAACAATACTGCTGGTCAACGCTTTAATGTTTGTTCCAGTCACCTTTTCAACTTTAAATATTCGGTGCAAACTTAATTTTATAAAGCAAAATGTAGGGACGTAAGTAACACACGTCTGCTTTTAACAAAACTCAAACCAACTTATGAGTTTGATACCAAGTCATTTGCATGTCAGGATCTTATTTTAAAGGCGTTCAAAAATGGTCAAAATGGACCTTTTTTGACACTTTAACCGCGATTTTCACAAAATTGTGACGTGATAGAAAAATTTGAGTGACCGTTTTGGAATCGGGGCACCAAACCCTATCAACTTTTTTTGGTTTCATCCAAAACGCAGCAACAAACCTCAGATTTGTAGAACGGTGTAATTAGTCTTCCAAATAAGTGTACAACAATCTACTTCGAATTTTTCTCCGCCAACATACTCAGAGATTAAAACTCTTTGTAATTCGTTTTATGGTAAGCAGCGTTGCAAGGTAACTTTTTCTCTTGTCCTCAAAAATATAACAAGAATCCCCAAAAATCCCCTGGATGCGGTGAGAATCTCGTGCCAAGAGTGGTTTTCACTAAAACTTTAAATTAAGCATATGGTATTAAATTGATAAAAATGTAAAAATCCCGAAAAAAATCCCTAAAATAGTATTTGAAATCCCCATAAACATCCCCAATCCCCAAACAAAATTTCTTGTCCTTTTTGCTAGCATGAAATCCCCAACTTTGGAGATGAATTCCGAAGTCTGGCAGCCGTGATAATAACGCTTATCGCTCTACAGTAAACATTTAAGCTCTATATATTGATACCTAAACTCTTTCGATAATATTTTTGTATTTAGGTTTTGTATGTAAATTTGTTTGTTTTTGTTTACAAACAGTAAAAATATAACAGTAGATAATAACAGAATTTATCCGGTTCTAATGCATCCAAGCAAAAAGTAAAGAATCTTACTAACACAGAAAAAAATATCGGGGAAAAAAATTTTAGTAATAATGTTTAAATTTTAAAAAAATTAGTAACTTTTGACTATTGACGCAAATAAAAATTTACTAAAAAAATTAAAAAAAATTTAAGTAAATAATTTAATAAAAATTAAATAGCTTTTTTATTTTTTTTTAAACTCTCAGTTTTTTGAATTCTCATTTAGTTTATATTTTTTGTATGTATATAAAAGTTTGAAATCATCTTTAAGACATAAATATGTTTGGTAAAAGTTATTTTTTTTTTTTTAGTGTAAAAATTTTTAAACTTTTTAAAAAAATAAATTGATAAATTTTGGGTTAATTGTTACTTGACACAATTAAAAACTTAATTAAAAAAACGAAAAATTTGGAGTAAAGTTTTAATTGTGTTTATTAAATATTTACTAACCCAGTTGGCAACGTCCTCGAGCCATCCTCAGTGACGGAGCGGTGACATGTCAGAGTCACTGCTGACATCCACAAGACATCTGTATGTACTGGGTTGAGGACAGTTTCATACAAATTTTCAAAATGTCCTCACTCAAAGTCAGCAGTGGTCAGGGCTGACCTTCTGGGGACATGTCACCTAAGACTTCTTAGGGGAAATGTCTGACATAGGTCATGCGAAAATACAAACAATTTTCGTATTTCCTTTAATTTTTACTTTTATCAATTTCCTTTATAAATTATCTTTCTCATATTTAGAAAAAACTTTTCGCCTTTTTTAGTCCCAACTGGATTTGAACCTGGAACCTCCAGTTTAATAGTCCCACACCTAACTACTTGTTCCAAACTTTATTTTGAAAATTGTTTGTCTATTTATTACTTTTATTCTACTTGTTAGATTTTGAAGTTATTTTAAATAAAACGATAATATTGCCATCTGTTTCTTGGAAATTTGAGAGTTGCCCAGATTTAAAATTCTAATTTAATATACTGCTATTCTGAAGACATTTCCTTTTAGACGTCTTAGAGGAATTGTCCACAATCTTAAAGCAAACATTCAGTGCTGACAATGTCCTAACATGTCATCAAGGATTACCTAGGATTTGTCAGAACCTGAAGACATTTCGTCAAGGAATCACTGTTGAAATTTCCTCAGTGACAAATTTTCCAACTGGGAACATTTTTTAGCATACATTTAATAAATTTTAATTATTATTTTAAAGTTTACTCAATACTATTAAATCGTTTACTCGCGCAAAATTGTGTAATTATTTACTTAATAGTATTAAAAATTTACTCAAAAGTTTTTGTTATTTTTTTCTGTGTAAGTTACACCGTCTTAAGATATTCGCGTCTGAAGATTCCAAAGATATTCTAATAGAATAATTTTTCAGAAAATTATTTTTCTGTTTTAAGTTTAGTTTTGTATGACATTTTTGAAAGACCTAGCCCACACGTGTTTCGGAATTTGTCAAATTTCATTGCTTAGACTATTTAGCAAATATTAAAGCCCAATATTTCCAGTAGCAAAGCAAATGACAAATCGCTAATGTTCAAATAAAAATATTAACACATATTAAACTCTACATCTAATCAGAATTAGAAGAAGATTGTACAATCTCTTAGTAAGTTCACGATCGTCAAATAACCAAAAGAATTTGCCAGAATTTTAAATTTATTTTTCAATTCTTGGAAAATTTTATTTATTCTTTGTAATCATAAGTGACTGCTTATTTTTTTTAAGTTGCTTCAAGTTCCTAAAAAACAATTTGAAACCTAAGTATGGATAAAGTCTTAAGAACTTACTGTAAATCTGGCCTAAGTTTGTTATTTAAAAGTTATTGAGTTAAATGCCATAATTTTTATGCTGGGATATTATACATAAAAACAAACGTATCTAAACAAATATTTTTATTTGAAAGAGAGAAAGAGTTTCTGAGAGAACTCAAATAATAAAATAATAAATTTCGGCAGAAGAATGGGGTAGGGCAGCGACAGGCAAAAGCACTACGCGGCGTTTTTACTCTCACACCTACATGCTCTCACTCATTAAACAAAATCAAAAAAACACAATTTTCTCCTCTCTTCTTGCTTAAAATATACTTAGAGAAATAATCAATAAAGAGTTTTAATATCAAATTCTTGTTTAAGGAACATTTTTTTGGTAAACCAGAATGCTTAGTTTGTCACTATTCACTAAATATTACATTGCTAGACATTTTAACCAATGTCATTTATTATCTTTTTTATTTTTTAAATGGTTAAATGTATTATTATTTTTACCATAAGTTTCTTTAAGTGCATTGAGTATGAGAGTGCTACATGTTACACACACAAAGACAAAATATGATAGTATGTGTTTGCCTGTCGCTGGGGTAGGGTATAATAAATAGATAAAATCAAAAAATTTGGGGAAATTAAAAAACAAGTAGAAAAGTTAAATTCGACTTGGCCGAATCTATGATTACCCTCCACAATGCCCTTTTTAAGTGATAGTTAATTTTCTAACGTGAAAAAAATAACATTTTTGATTAGAAAAATTTTATTTTGTGTACAAAAACTTTTTTAAGTAGTTTTTGAAAAACAAAATATTTTACTAAATTTTTTTTTTTAGTGTAAAACTTTTTTTGAGTGTAAAATTTTTTTCGGGTGTATTTTTTTAGTGTAAAAATATTTTTGAGTGACAAAAATACGTTGGAAAATATTTTTGTGACTTACCAATGTTTTTAAAACATCCCAGCAAAAATAAATCGAGATTTTGGCGACACAGAATCTTTTTACAGCATACCGAAGCGCATCCAAAGAGCGCACTTAAGGATGCAGTAAAAGTAAGGTGAAAAAATTTAAATTTTTTCTTAAGACTTTTTATATAAAACTTATAATATGAATTATTTTTCGATAAAAATTTACACTTGCTTTCCTTTTTAATATATTCAGCACTTTTTGAATGAAAATCCATGAGTTTTGGACAAAGACACATGATTTGACTGCATCATTTTTGCGCAATTATCGGCGCTGCAAAAAGTGCTTCAATCATAACATCTTTAACACATTTTGAATGATGATAATAAATAAGCCAGATTTTAAAATATTTTTTTAGTATTTAAAAAAAAATTTGAGTACCTACACCATTTCCACTTTAATTTCAGAAATTATTTCAGATTTTCCAATTGTTTTTCAGAAAAAGTTAACTGTGTTTCATCTTTATTCTGCTTAAATCAGCTCTAAAAAGGTTCATGAATTCACTGCATATTTATAGCGCTTTTATCAGCGCTCTAAATAGACGTGATTTCAGAGCATCTAAAGTGTGACATCGCCTTAGAGAATCATGCTTGAATTCGGCGGGTTTGGATGCGCTCCTTGACTCAAGTTTCCTTTCCAAAAGATGCTGCCAGTTTAGCAAAATTTCTGCTGGGATGTTTAACGGGTTTTCAACACGTGAATTTAAGGTGAAACTATTCTGAAAATCACGGTTTTGCTAATAACTTTTGAACTACTGGACCTATTTGTCTGCAATTCAACACGAACCAGTCCAGATGAACGATAAGCTTCAGCATCCTCAGAATTGTCTTTCGAAAGTTAGCGTGTTTTTTATCTCGTAAATTCAGTAAAAACCCTTGCCGAAATTCAGTCTTTTGCTCATAACTTTTGAACCACTTCACTGTGGCCGAAATCACTGATCTAGCGGCGTTTTAGTCAAAATTTAAAAATTAAAACTGATAAATTTTTTGCACTGTATCGATTACCTATACTTTACAGAGAAAATTAACGTTTTCACTTTTGTTTTTCTCTTAATATTCGCACAGCTGTAAGCTATCAAATATACATTTTCTGCAGCAAGTGTATTAAAGGAATTTGGGGCCTAATTACTCAGTGAGTTTTTCTTGACACTTTTAAGTCAATTGTTTATACATTTTGAGCCAAAAAGTTTTAATTAAAAGTAAAATTCCTGTTTTGTTTAATATTTTGGGTTATTTTTGTTTTTTTAGGGTCAATCTGCCTGTCCAAATAAACAGTATAAACGCGATACAGACCACAATTTTCAATCGATTTGGCTGAAATTTGAAATTTAAGTTTCTTTTATCGCAAGAACAAAACCTATTAAATTTTTACAAAATCAATCCATGTTAACCCATAGCCCCCATGTAAATGTCCCCTTCAAGTTTTACTTAAATACCCCTAACAATAGTATTCAAAGTATCCTCTTGAAATTCGACCGATAAATGTTTTTTGTATTCATAAACAATCGCTCTAAATTTTAACGGAATGTGACCATTTTAATTTCTAGGCCTTATACAAACCACCCTCCCAATATTCACATAAATTTCCCAAAATACATAAAAATAAATAAATATTGTTTAAAAATTAGTTCTTTATAAATTTTATAATCGCAAATAAGCATTAGTCTTTATTATTTTACATTTCCGAATTAAGCGCCGCTAGATTAGCCATTTCGGCCACTGTGCACTGGACCGATTTCGTTGGATTGAAATACCAACCTGACCAGGTAAATGCCCAACATATATGCCAAACTTCAGGAATCTCCGTTAAGTCTTTCAAAAGTTAGCGTGTTTTCAACAGACAGACATACAGACGGACGGACATCGCTAGATCGTCTTAAAATCGATCGAGGATCATGAATATATATACTTTATGGGATCCTATACCAATATTTCGAGGTGTTACAAACGGAATGACAAACTTATATATACCCTCTATCACTAGAGTGAAGGGTATAAAAAATAAAGTGAGAAATTTTCGAAAAACCAGAATAACAGAAGAAGGAGACGGAAAATTTTGTACAATTCACACCCACACATGCTTCATTAACACTCACGTTGACTCACACTCACGAAAGTCTTATTTACAAAAAAAACAAAATGTCTGAGATCCAAATTTTAAAATTTTAAAGTTTTTAACAAAATTTTAAGTTAATCCAAATTTTACAAAATATCTTCGTTTTTTTTTCGGAACAAAATTTAAAGATTAGCTAAATTTTTAATTTTGTTTAGCTTTTTTTGAACAGAAAGGAAAAATAAAACACGCAAACTCAAGCCAATTTTACTCACTCACACTCAATCACGCAGTTTTTTCCACTCACACTTACAATCACGTGAGTTAAATTGAGTTTCAGTCACACTCACACGTTATCATGCGTGAATTACGAAAATCACGCATCTCTATATTCAATTAAAAGAAGAATTCCAATATTTGTTGAATAGTATATTTTGGGTAGTTTTATTCTAGCTCGAGGTCATATTTCCTTATAATAGAATAATTTTCAAGAAAATCATTTTTCTGTTTTAAATTTCTTTATGTTGAGTGGTATAAAATACTTAAACTCATAACATTTTAACTAAATAAAATATACCTCGTTTTTTGAGGGACAGCTGTAGTTATTATGATTTAAATCATTTTTAGAGATATAAAATGCTACAACAATAAATATACCAATAAATACGTTAATAAAACAAAACAAATGAGAATTTAAGTTCAGTTGTTGGAAAGTTAACTATGCGTGTGGTTGTCCGGCTATTTCTTTAGTGAAGATACTACGATCGTTACATCCGAAACGTGAGAAACGTAAATAATCTTAAACAAATAATAAAATGACGGACCTCACAAACAATACCAGCAATGTACCGTCATGGGTTGAAGCAAAATTATTTGAAAATATTTTAAAAGAAAATATTACGAATTTTAAAGAAATTAAAGAATTTAAGGCATATGCCGGTTTGCCGGCTGGTGAAAACTATTCAACAATTATGACAAGAATTGAAATTGTAATGGAACTGCAAGGTAAATATGAAGATCTTTTTTTGTTATAACAAAAAAAATATTCTTTTTCTTATTCTCTTTCATTTTGTGACTCTCTTAAGTTGCCATAATCATAAAAGCTTAAAGTTAATAATTAAAAAATAACCCGAGTAAAAAGTGAATGGAGTAATGTAATTTCTATACTGTACTCAGAAGAAAGACTCTGTTAGAAAATCTGTAAAACAGCTGTCAGTTTAAATTAACAAATTTTAGCAGATTTTTCTTCTGAAGTAGATATTTTAACTTAATTCTCTGCCGTTTAGTTTTAGAAAATAACAGAAATAAGCTGATTATTTTGCTAATTTAACAAAAATATTTAGTTATTATGTTTTCCAGAGAATTTCCTCAGTTTTTTTTTTAAGATTTAGTTAAATTTATTAAATTTAATGAAAAATAGCATAACTACAAAAATTGACACTTTGGAAAAAAACTTTGAAAATTTTCTTTAAAAAATAACAATCGCTTTAAAAGTTTTAGAAAAAAAAATGTCCTCATAATCTTTTCTAACAATAAGTCTTTTTTACATAAATAAAAACAAAGATCAACAAATTTGTCTGCTAAAATCAGCAGATATGTCTGATGATTTTCTCATATGGCTTAAAATGTGTATATTTTCAGCAGATTTTTCTGCTGATTCGACAGAGGTTTTATTTTGAGTATATATGGGGCATTCCATGTCAAATCGGAAACTTTGAAAAAAAATTTTTTTTGAATTTTCCCAATATGTTGACAGTTTTTAGTACCCTTCGAAAACTCCTTCGTGGTAAATTTTCAGATTTTTTTGATGACCCGTTCAAAAGATATCAAATTTTTAAAAATTGGTAGTTTGTTCCTTTACTCAAACTTCTTTTACTCATAACTTCTTCAATAATGGTCCAAATTTAAATTTTTTTTTTTTCAAAATTTTTGTTTTTTTACGTACTTTAAAAAAAAAATCCCAAAAAATTCTTAAAAGCGCTCTAGTTTTTTGCCCAGGAGGATCGTGGGATAACGATTACACAGGTTCACAAAATTTTAACTTTTTCAATTTGCCTTACCTTTGACACCTGATTTATATGGATTTTAGCGTGTTGATTCCGAATCTGTTATCCAATTGTTTCCATCAGCTCGCGTTCGCGAGCAAATCGCTGTTAAAGAGTCGAAAAAGTGCGTTTTTTACCAATTTTGCTTGGCTATAATTTCCAAAAAAAAAAATTAGTGCATCAGTTTTAAACACGAACTTAACTATATTGGATGCCAGTATTCCAAAACTGGTATTAGGTTTTTTCTGACAGCTTTAGTTTTTGAGTTATTAAAAAGGGCATAAATATTCAGACAAAATTACAGAGGTCATAAATTTAAAAATTTTATTTTAGCGATATCTCAAAAACTAAAGATGACTCAACAAAAGTAAGAACATTTTTGGAATCAGCATATCCAACATACCTAAAATCGTCATTCACTTTTTGGATGTAAGACTAGTGTTGGTAAATATAGACTCACAAACATGCCAAAAATAGCCTATTTTCAAATATTCCTTAGGCTATATCTCGAAAACTAGAGCTGACGCAAAAAAACGGTAGCCAGATTAGAAATCAGCGTACCCCTATTACCCAAAATTAGTTATCAGAACCCGGGCAAAAAAAGTGTTGCCCTGTGTTATTACTAGTTTAAAATTTTTTGAAAAAAATTTATTGTAATTTTCCAATCTTAAAATCATTTATACTGCTCCAATAGTGCGTCAAAGAGGGATCATTTATAATTTTTACGTCTTAACATTTCTTTGGAACAAACTAATACCCTATCTCCAATTTCTAAGGGGGCTCCCACGCAAAACGAATTTTTTTCAAATTTGTTCCAACCGCTCTAACTGCCCTAATAGTGCCCTTAGAGCAACAAAATGTATGACCGACCCACAATATTATTTTAGTCCAAACAATTTCTCTGAACACACCTACCCTATAGACTGGTTCCATTTTAAATAGCATAGGCAATCAGCCGATGGTGGTTCAATTTATCCAAAAATTAATATATCCATTCTTCTGATTTTTATTGAATTTCGGTTTTTGTTATTTAGTCGAAATTGTGAATGGTTCGCGTTTTATCGCTGTTCAAAGTTGGTATTTTGCAACAATTTTATGAAAAATACATAATGTTTAAATGATCGTATCTTTGGAACGCATCATCCGATTGTCACGAAATAAAGCGCAAAATAATGGTTATGTCCTGGTCTTAAAATAGAATTTTGAAAAAGGATAGGATGCTTTGCAAAAAGGATATTGAAATTAAAAAAATGTCCTTAATTTGCAAATATCTCAAAATGCGTATCTTTAATTTTCCTATATTTTTTTGCACATATAGCCCTAAATATACTTAACAACATATGCAAATCCCAAATTGGGATGGTAAGCGGTTTAATTGTAAACGCGGTTTCATGAAACGCCTTATTGATTTTTGTTAATAACTCTCGTTTACAAATGAAAAACAATTTCTGCGCACTAACCGCGAATAATTTTTTTATATGTATTTTTGATCGCTAAACTCAAAAATTTCATCAAAAGAACATTTCGCGAATAACTTTTTGTTTAATGAATTTTTTAGCGTTTTTTGGAGGTATTTTGACTATTTTTCTTATATCTTAAGTTCTGTTTATCTGATTCTCTCGCAATAAAAACCAAATTAAAGACAATCAAATTTCCAACAAATCCTACATTCATCATTTTTTCATAAGTTCATAGCTTTACGCGCAAATAATTTTTTTAGCGTTATTTGGAGGTATTTTGACTATTTTTCTTATATCTTGAGTTCCGTTCATCTGATCTTTTCGCAATAAGAACCAAATTAAAGACAATCAAATTTCCAACAAATCCTTCATTCGTTATTTTTATATCAGTTCATAACTTTACGCGCAATAGGCAAACAAGGAAAAACTATTTTTTATTAACAAAGCTCATTTTTTAAAAATTTTAAAAACAGAAATTGTAAAAAAATATCATTTTTTTTTGTATTTTATCATGTATATTCATAAAATTTGTGATTACTTCGGAGTAAACCTATAGATTTTCATCAAATCAACTTTATTATATTTCTCAATGTTCAGGCTTTGCAGATAAATAAAAAGATGCAATTAATTGCAAAGATTTCTATTTCTTAAACTTTTTTTAAATGATTTGTTAATCAAAAAACTTATTTTAGTCATATGTTTGCCTATTGCGCGTAAAGTTATGAACTGATATAAAAATAATGGATGAAGAATTTGTTGGAAATTTGATTGTCTTTAATTTGGTTCTTATTGCGAAAAGATCAGATGAACGGAACTCAAGATATAAGAAAAATAGTCAAAATACCTCCAAATAACGCTAAAAAAATTATTTGCGCGTAAAGCTATGAACTTATGAAAAAATGATGAATGTAGGATTTGTTGGAAATTTGATTATCTTTAGTTTGGTTTTTATTGCGAGAAGATCAGATAAACAGAACTTAAGATATAAGAAAAATAGTCAAAATACCTCCAAAAAACGCTAAAAAATTCATTAAACAAAAAGTTATTCGCGAAATGTTCTTTTGATGAAATTTTTGAGTTTAGCGATCAAAAATACATATAAAAAAATTATTCGCGGTTAGTGCGCAGAAATTGTTTTTCATTTGTAAACGAGAGTTATTAACAAAAATCAATAAGGCGTTTCATGAAACCGCGTTTACAATTAAACCGCTTACCATCCCAATTTGGAATTTGCATATGTTGTTAAGTATATTTAGGGCTATATGTGCAAAAAAATATAGGAAAATTAAAGATACGCATTTTGAGATATTTGCAAATTAAGGACATTTTTTTAATTTCAATATCCTTTTTGCAAAGCATCCTATCCTTTTTCAAAATTCTATTTTAAGACCAGGACATAACCATTATTTTGCGCTTTATTTCGTGACAATCGGATGATGCGTTCCAAAGATACGATCATTTAAACATCATGTATTTTTCATTAAATTGTTGCAAAATACCAACTTTGAACAGCGATAAAACGCGAACCATTCACAATTTTGACTAAATAACAAAAACCGAAATTCGACACAGATCTCGAGAATTGATATGCCAATTTTTATGCAAATTAAAATAGGTAAGGTCGAAAATGTGTTTTTTTTGTTTTCAAAAATTTTGGAATCCTTCTATATCTTTAACTGTTAAGGCGGTCCCCTTACAATTTTTTTTATTTTTTGTAAATTTATTTTATTTAATCAGCTTCTACCGGTCCAATGGTGCGTCCGAGAGGGGTCATTTGTGAGACCGACCCCCATTTATTTTTACCCTCCAACATTTTTGTAAAACATACCAGAGCCCTATCTCCACTCCCTAAGTAGGCTTCCATTCAAAATTACATTTTTATAAAATTTGCTCCAACTGTTATTTGTATGGTAGCCTACTTAGGGAGTGGAGATAGTGCAAAGGTATGTTTTAAAAAAATGTTGTAGGGTAAAAATAAATGTGGGTCGGTCTCACTAATGACCCCTCTCGAACGCACCATTGGACCGGTAGAATCTGATTAAATAAAACAAACTTACAAAAAATAAAAAAAAATTTATGGGGTCCGCCTTAGCAGTTTAAGACAGAGGGTAGGTGTGTTCAGAGAAAATGTTTAGACTAAAAAAATATTGTGGGTCGGTTATACATTTTGTTGCTCTAAGGACACTATTAGGGCAGTTATAACGGTTTCAGCCAATTTTAAAAATGTCGTTTTGTGTGGGAGCCCCCTTAGAAATTTGAGATATGGTATTAGTTTGTTTCAAAGAAATGTTAAGACGTAAAAATTAATGGGGGTCGGTCTTATAAATGACCCCTCTATGACGCACCATTGGAGCAGTAGAAATGATTTTAAGATTGGAAAATTACAATAAAATTTTTTCAAAAAATTTTTGATCTTCCTAGGCAAAAAATTTGTAGAATCGATAGAAGTTTTCCACAAAAAAAAATCAAAAAAAATCGAAAAGTACAAACATTTCCAAAAATGAGATTTAAATTTTAAAACTTAAAAATCGCATACTAGAGCGCTTTTAAGAATTTTTTGGGATTTTTTTTTTAAAAAGTTCGTAAAAAAACAAAAAATTTGAAAAAAAAAATTTTTTAATTTGACCATTATTGAAGAAGTTATGATTAAAAGAAATTTGAGTAAAGGAACAAACTTCCAATTTTTAAAAATTCTATATCTCTTGATCAAAAAAATCAGAAAATTTACCACGAAGGAGTTTTCAAAGAGTACTAAAAACTGTAAACAAATTGGGAAAATCTAAAAAAAAATTTTTTCAAAGTGTCCGATTTGACATGGAATGCCCCATATACTTTATGGGGTACTAAACCGATATTTTGATGCGTTACACACGGAATGACAAAGTGAGTATACCCCCATACTGTAATTGGAGGGTATACAAATAAGTGTTGAAGATGCAGTGTATGTTAGGTCGTAGAAAATTTTGAAATTGATAAAATAATGGAGGTCGATCATACATATGACTACACTAGGGAAAGTTTAGGGTAAGTTTGAGCGTAGGAAAATATTTTTTAAAATGTTTTGTATGGAAGCCCCCTTTGGAAGTGGACATAGCGGTTAGGTATGGTAATTGGTAGGGAAATTTAATGGCGGTCAGTTTCACATTATTTCTAAGGCAATTGTGGGAATTTTTCGGATTTTTAATTTTGACCCTGATTTGAGGCCATATGCCCTCAGTCCACCACCTCTCATTTTTTACCACATTAATTTTTTTCAACTGTTTTTGAAAATCCCAAACTTTGATATCCGAGAGCCACGAATAAATTTAATCCCATTGACCTCAAAATTGAACCACAAAAGTTTTAGGGGAAGAAAAATAAAAAATGTTCCGGGATGTACAAAGTTAAAAGAGTTTTTACCATACAAAAAAAATACATTCTAAAATTACATGGATGCGAAAAAATACCCATTTGACCAAAATGTCACAATCCGTCCTCCTAAAACTCAGCGAGTGTCTTAACTATCCAATAGGACCCACCTTGGTGCAGGTAAAAAGTATAGGTATTAAGTTACATGTATGCAAATTAAACTCCAGATGATTAAAAGACCCGTCATAAATTTTCAATTTCTTCTTTTTCAGACGGTTCCACTGCTACAAAATTCTTTATGTTAAAAACAGAACATGAATCGGAGTTATATAAAGAACTAACAGAGGGCATTGATTGTTTTGGTCAAGAACCTAAAGTCTATGAAGAACTATTGCCAGAATTTGAAAAACTTTATAAAGATGCTGGCAAAGATGTTAAATTTGGAGCACAATATTATAAACTGCCCATTGCAAAGGGTCATTTATTATTAGAAGATTTGTGTAGACGTGGCTTTAAAAATGCCAAACGTCTGGAATGTTTAGATATGAAACATGCTCAAATGGTATTAAAGAAAATGTCAGAATATCATGCCGCCTCAGCGGTATATAATGAGAATATTGGTGGTTATGCAGATGTATACAAAACTGCGCTATATAATGAAAAGGGACGCAAATCAATGACTATATTTTATGAGGGTATGACAAAATATCTATTGAAATGTATACATTTATATGATAATCCGGAGCAGTATAAAGAAAAGATTGTAAGTAGATGTAGGCAGAGGAGGAACATGATTGTGGGAATAATAACCCAGTCATACATAAAAAACTTTCTGACCCAAAAACCAGACCAACAAATCTTAATGTATTTCAACCCCCTAAACTCGAATATGCCAACAAAAACATCGTTCGTTGGGTTTCCCTGTACTCTTAAAACGAGAGCCCCAAAGTGACCATTCCAGATTTCTTTGAAATTTATGAACAAGATAAATTTAAATTGAATCTTATGTATTTTGACCACCCGAACTCGATTTCGCTCAGACAGGTGGATCTAAGATTTTTTCTCTCTATCTTGTGTATTAATTTTAAAGAAATCAGGTAGTTTTACTTTGCGATCTTTCCTTGAAAGATTACAAGAAAACTCAACGATAAAAATCCATTCTGGAGGCGAAATCGAGTTCAGGAGGTCAACATGTAAAAGAATCGATAGAGATTTTTTTATTATTTTTATAAATTTTAAAGAAATTTGGAATGGTCCCTTTGGGGCCTATCCTTTTAAGATTACATTTATCCGAACGATAGATTTTTTTGATAATACATAAAGATTAATTTCTGGATCCGAACATTTTTGTGGGGCTGTGTAATTGTGTTATCATGTGTATGATTGTAGCGATCATATTGTGATTCCAATTACACAAATTATAATTTAACAATTAATAAATAACCATAGTATGATTGCTTCAATCATATTTATGATTAATTCATCAATTGGAGTATGACAGTCTTCCTCCTTGATTGTCGCAATCATAATTCATCTCTGTCTGTAATATTAGTAATATAAATTTAATTTTTACAAACAATTTTTTATCTGTTCCTAGGAAATTCTGTTAACCTGTGTTATGGATGAACTATTTAAAGCTGTCAAAATTGACGATTCTGAATTTAATGTTTTAAATCATGCCGATTGTTGGACTAACAATATTATGTTTCAATATTCCACTGACGGTCATCTAATCGATACATATTTTGTGGATTATGCCATACCAAAATATGGTTCACCAGCTCAAGATTTAATGTACTTTATAATTTCTTCACTGCAAGCTGATATTAAAATTAAACAATTTGATCATTTAATACAATATTATCATGAAAATCTTGTGGATAATTTACAATTACTTAATTATCCCAAGAAAGTGCCTACACTTAAGGATATTCATATGATGTTGTACAGATATGGTATATGGGGTGAGTTAAATAATTTTGTTTTTATCTTAGCAAAACTTTAAAAATGGTAACGGTCATGTAATGCATTACCATGTAATGCATAGCCAAACAAACTTCATTACTTTTTTGTATATATTCTTTATACATTATGTAAATCTCATGCATTCCTTTGAGTCTCGCCCCAAACAAAAATTATCAATTTAGTATAGGGTAAAGTGATGTAATATTACCTTACTTTACCCTATATGGAATTGATGATTTTTGTTTGGGACATGGACGTATACAGGGGGTGGGCACAGGAGGCACATGTCCCCCCCCCCCCCCTTTCAAACAATAAGATTCTAAGACACTTTTTCTATATTAAAATCTGAGAAAATCTATTGGAAATTCTTAGATTCTAAAAAGTTTTTTCTATAGAAACATTTTTAAATTCTTATATATTTTTTATACGGGTCTCACTTTTACATGAGGCAATAAATACGATTTTTTTTAACTTCAAACTTAAAAAAAGGCCTAAGTAAGCGGTTTCGATGTATCGAACGCGAATATCGGAAAAATGCTATACGCTTAAAAAGTTTTTACATATTGTTTCCGAGAACAGTTTCTTTAGAAAAAATATCTCTGAATCTGTAGTCGATTAAAAATAAATATATATGAGGCATTCCACACTAAATGTCCAGCGAAAAAAAAACATGTTTATCGTAAACTTCTGAATAGGTTGTTTGGATAGCCCTATATGGAACTTAGAAAATTGCGTTTTTGGTTTTTCAATTTTTCAAAAACTGGGCTTAGGAGGCGTGGTCAACTATTGGAAAAATGGCCAAATTTGTGGCGACTTGCCTTGATTAAATATTTATCACATTAAAACGGAATGCACCACAATCTTAAAAATGTACATTCTTATGGGCTATCGATTTAAATTTTTTTTTTTGAAAAATTTCTGAAATTTTTCATTTTTTAAAAAAGTCAATTTATTAAAAATCCTGTCACTTTTTTTTTTTAAGTTTAGATGTTTGTCCATCCACACAACAAAATTCAGACACACGTTTTTCGTTTTTTTTTCGAGAAAATCACATTTGAATTTTAAATTTCATAACAATTTAGTAATTTGCTTTTATTTTCTTGTTTCAACAGAGCGTATGAGTAATATTTATGCAATTAATAATACTCATTCGCAACGTTAAAGCAAGAAAATAACAGCAAATTACAAAATTGTTATGAAATTTAAAATTCAAATGCGATTTTCTCGAAAAAAAAAAACAAATAAATGTGTCTGAATTTTTTGTTTGGATGGACAAACATCTAAACTTAAAAAAAAATTAAAAAAAAAAAGTGGACGGATTTTTGATAAAATCTATATAAGAAAGTAAAATTTTTGAGATTGTGGTGCAATCCGTTTTAATGTGATAAATATTTAATCAAGGCAACTCGCCACAAATTTTACCATTTTTCCAATATTTGACCACGCTTCCCAAGCGCAGTTTTAGAAAATTAGAAAAACTCATATATAGGCAGTGACAAAAATATTTGGGTGTTGTGCCCCCCTCCCCTTTTTCAAATTTCTGGATACGTCGCTGGTTTGTGATGAGACTCAAAGTAATGCATGAGATAACTAATGCTTATGGTAAGCGGTAGTGAAAAAATAATGCATATTTTTGCATTTTTGATTATGCAATACATGGTAAAGCATTAACCGTCTAATATACATCTGAAAGTAAGAATCAAATGGAGTAAAACTGCATTTACAGTTTTTCATCCTGTTTCCTTTTAAAAAGACTTCAAAGTTTTAAGGGATACATTTTGTAAAATATTTTTGAAATTCTGATTAATTTTTATTAAACAATAAAAATTGTTTTATTCGACCTTAAAATATTATATTTTGAGGATGTTACTTCTGGCTCGAGGTCATTATTTTCTTTAGTAGTTAAAACCATGATATTTTTTTTTTTTGTTTTAAATTTATTTATGTTGGTCATTTTTGCAGGACTTAATCGACAAGTGTTTCGAAATTTGTCAGAATCCATTGTCAAGATTATTTAGCAAAAATAGAAACGATTTACTACAAAGTAGCAAACGAGTCTAATGACAAATTGTTTGTGCACAAACTAAAATATTAATACATATTAAGTCTTGCAAAAATGAAAAAAAAAAATTTTTCTTGAAAATTATGCTATGAGAATATCATGGTTTTAATTAGTAAAGAAAATAATGACCTCGAATCAAAATAAACATCCTCAATTTTTTTTATTTTTGAAATATTTTGAAAATGTACTTGTACTAGGAAGAAACTGGTGATGGCAAATGAAAAGGAGGATCTCCTATAATTTTTCTATTTTTTTATTTTTATTAATATCAAGATAAAAGGATGTGAATAAAGTCATTTGAAAATTTTATCAAAATATTTTGTTGAAAATTGAAGGATGCATTTTTAAAGGACGTAACTTACCTACTTTTCCTGATATGTAAAACTAATAAAATAGAAAAATTAGGGGAAATTCTCCTCTTTCATTTGCTATCAATAAATGGATACTAGGGCAAGTACAAATATTAAAAAAATATTTTATAAAATTTAATCCCTTAAAATTTTGAAGTCCTTTTAAAAGGAAACAGTTTCACGAAAATAAAAACTGTGAATGCAGTTTTACTACATTTAGTCTTTAGTTTCAAACGTATCCCAGCAAAAAAAGAGCTTACCATTCACTACAAAATTCACCACAACTTATGAACCAGATGTACTTCTTCTTCAGCTGAAACACTGATGAATTTTATATGGGCGTGACACACAATATCACTAGTGTTTAGTATGTACATTAGGGGTATAACCAAAATAAGAACCTATCATTACGGTATGGACAATGTTATACTGATATTAAAAATCGATATCAGGGGTTATTTCGGTCCAAAAACCTTCGGCACCGAATGCAATTTCTAAAACACCAAACATTTTTTTTTTTTAATTTTTATTACTTTTTTTAAACGACATTACTATAAATAAAAACGAAAAATACGGTTTGAAAGGAAAAAACACGATAAAATCGGGAAAAAAACTTACAACACACGAAAATATTTATCAAATAATATTACATAATTTAAAAATGTGACAGTTTTTACTGTAAGACACAATTTGCCAATTTTAATAATCAAACAAGTAGAAATTTCTTAACTAATTCTGAGCTATGTATATTAAAAAAAAGAAAAATAATTAAAAATGTCTATGAAAATAATACATATTTTAACGCATATGTTTTATAATGGGAATCCTTCCCTTTCTCTAGTTTCCAGAAGCAGATAACGCGGAGAAAACGTACAATAACATTACATAAAATTGTTTGTTTTTTTAGTTTGACTATTGATTTTTTTTTTGGTGGAAGTCCTTCCCCAAAAAATATTTGTGGGAACATCTAAGAAGTTAATATTAATAAAAATATATGTATTTTTACGTTATATTTTTGTCGCATAAATTGTAATATAAATTTTTACGGTGGGTATCCTTCCCTTGTACCGTTTTTTTGGTTTCTTTTTTTGGAATGCAAGGAATAGCCATTTTATAAAAAAAAAACACGAAATGCAAAGACCAGCATGGCTTTCGACGTTAGAATTATGGATTTCCTGTAAAACTGAAAAAAATTATAAGCTAAAACTTCATCGCGATCGGTGCCGAACCTTTTTGAACGCTCGCGAAAAAAGGAAGGCACATTCCTTCATATTTTGTTATGCACTATCTCACTATGATAGGTCCTTTTTGATATTTGCAAAAAAATGCAAATGGTTATATCCCTAATGTACATATATATTAACATTTTTATCACAACTTCTGAAGTAGTGATCGGGATGTTAATATAACTTGACCTTTTGAAAGTGCTTTTTTCATCACTTCTTTAGAAGTATATATTTCTTGGCATTTTGGATGTGATTATGTAATTTTTATATGGTGATTTAGAAGTGATTTTTTCATCACTTCTTGATAGGTACATATTTCATGACTTTTTGGGATTGATTTTAAGATTTTTTTTTTTTTTAGTATTTACACTAATAATAATTAAAACCAAAACGATATTTTTAACAATGTATAATATTTATTATGTTATATTTAGACTTGAAATTGTTAAGATTAAATCGATGTTTTTAATAATTTAGTTTAGCTAATAGGAATTATTAATTAAATGTGGATTTATATATTTTTCTAATAGTTTTTCATGCGCTTAATCCGAATCTGGCCTTAGAAGTGATTTATCTTATTTTGAGATATTTAGATTTTTGATTGACAGTACTGCTTAAACTCAGATATTCGCAATGTTCGGGACCTTATAAAACCGAGAATTATTTTATGATGTATAATTAGTTCAGCACATCTAAAAATACTTCACTTATTCTTCAAATTACTTTTGCAATCCTTAAGATATCTTTTTTCATTACGGAGATATCGACCGATAAAATTATTGCAATTTCGGCCCTAAAAAATAAAAGAAAACAAATTTGAAAACCAACCAATTTGTCTTGTTGATATATAATAGTACCGAATTCGAAACTCTATTAGAGGTGCATCTAAGCCCGGCATCAATTTGGGTATCAATTTTAGGGTAAATTTTCAGGGTGCCATACAAAACATCTTTATTTGGGCTAACATTATAGAGCTTCGCCATATCGGATAAAGATTTATTTTAAATAAAATTAATAAAATTCTTAAAAGTACATAGAGTTCTTAGTTTTATATTCAATTAAAATTGTTATTATTCGGTTAACCGAATAATTCAAATTTATCCGATTATTAACCGACTAAATCTCAACCCCGCACTCAGAAAATTATGTAAGTTACTACATGTTAGTTATTTGTATATTTTACAGTAGTTAGTTGTTTTCAACTACAAAGTCAGTTGTTTTTGTATGAAAAATATCAAACAACTATTTCTGTTAGTTATTTTAAGTCGTTTTTTTTGAACAACTAACAAAAAAGTACTGTGATGTAGTAACAGTTATTTAAAGTAGTTAATTTTATTTATTTTATCTCTGAAAAGTTTTCAATTTTTTAAAAAAAAAAAAAAAAAATTCGTTATTTTTATTTTTCACAACTTTTTTTTAAAAAAAAAACTTGGAAAAAATTTGGTCTTCAATTTTTTTTTTCTGAAAAATATTTTGAAAAAAAAAATTATATATTAATTTTTTTATTTTTACTACATTTTAGTTGTTTTGACTACAAATGTAAGTAGTTTTTACTACATAAGTCAGTTGTTTTTTGTCAGTTAAAATAACTAACATTGTTAGTTGATTTAACTGAAAAAGTAGTTGACCCCAAAACAACTTACAAAGTAGTTATTTTAACTGACATTTTCAGTTGATTTTACTAACATAATTTTTTAAGTGCGATTAATTATTTGCCCGATTAGCCGATTAAACCAAAACCTCGATTAATTGAATACCCTAATGTTTAGAAGAGTTTTTATACCTTTCAACAGCGATACCAACTTAGTCATTTTGTGGCTATAATTCAGCCCTTTTTTTTAAAGGCTACCACCTTTTTTTGGTTATCTTTTTTAGCCCTTTAAGCACTTTTTAAGTCATTTGATTTTTACCATAATCTGGAAACTTTTTATTGTTTTTTTTTTTGTACATAATTTACAAAACAACTCCAAAAATTATAAAAAAAAAAAATGTTTTTATACATGTAGTTAAAAAAAACATCCAATAAATAAAATGAAGAGATAAAAAAAGTAATTCTCTCATTTTAAATCAGATATCGTATATTTTTAGAAGAGTTTTTATACCTTTAAACGGCAATCAGTGTTGCCAGTTTAGGGGTTTTGTCCCCAAATAGGGGATTTTTTTTGGAAATTGGGGATGAAAAATTTGATTTGGGGATCTGGGGTTTTCATGGGGATGACACTGATTTTTTCGGGGATTTTTAGGGGATGAAATATTTTATAGATAAACAATGGTTTTTTAAATACATCAATCATAAAATAATGCTAAAATCGGTAAAATGAACTCTACTTTATTTTTGATCAATCGTGGACGGACACTGTATGGTGTCTGTCAAAACCTGGATCGTAGTGGTATCATGTTATCATGCTTTTCTTTTTCTTTAAACCAAATTGTAGATTTCCCTACATTTTCTATAGTATATCCTTTAAATCTATTATGGAAAACTTACAAAATTCACTAGTTTTTTCTGTAAAAGTCATAATGTGCTAATCGCTCAACACGCAAAATACACTTACACTTTTTAGCTAGAAACACTTTTTAACTAGAAACCTGTTGGGTAAAATACAACCCACAAAGTGTTTGTGCGTAAGTTAACCAATTTTTGTTCTGAAAATTTGGCTAAATTACTCAAAAGCACTTGATGGGTTGCAAGTTTTTTTTTTCGTGTAGTAAATTTTGAGAAAATTTTTTTTTGGGGATTTTTGGGGATGAGAAATTTTAAGTTGGGGATGGCATCCAAAATAAAACTGGCGACCCTGACGGCAATACCAACTTAGCTCTTTTTTGGTTATATTTAACCCTTGTCTTTTTTAAGGACTAACAGTTTTTTTGTTATCTTTTTAGCACTTCTTGAGTCATTTGGTAATTTTAACAAAAATCTGGAAACTGTATTTTTTTATAACATAATTTACATAACAAATTCGCTTTTGCGGCATATCAAGTTAATTCATTTATAAAATTTAACTTTTTATTAAATCAGATAAAATTATAAAAAAAAATATTCAACAAAACAAATCCAATACTTAAGTGCCACAAATTTGTACTTTTCAATTGCATTTGTAAACACATATGAAAATGGTACTTCTAAATCATTGAGGAAAGAACTGGTGAAAGTTGTTATTATTGGCATTTTTTTAGCAGTTTTGGAAGTGCTTATAAAAGTACTTCTTATGGAATATGAAGATCGGCACATATAGCTACTCTGTATGTAGTGAATCACTAATTCTTTTTGCACCACTTCGATTTTTTTTTGCTGGGATATTATCCAGTTCATGTTAAACGATTTTTTTCATTTTTGACAGACGGTATAACCAATAACATTTTTAAGGTATTGTTGTTACTCTAAAAACTTTCATGTTTTATTATGATGTATTTTAATGGGAGACTAAAAAGTCGTTTCAAGATACACACTTTCAAGGTACACCACAAATTGTACAAATTTGTTGAACAGTGTTATTGCTCAGTGATAGGATCTAAGACATTCTATCGAAGTCCGAATTCCCCACAAATCTGAAATTTTTAAAGAAAATCTGAAAATATTTAAAGGAAAAATTTTACCAAATCAGAATTTTTTGGTTAAAAATATGTTGATGTTCTTATTATGAAGAGAAATTATCATTGCAAAAAATTACTTTTCCTATTTACAAAATGTATCAGAATCTGAGACTTTCTATAGAAAAATTTGTCTATAGTAAAAATGGCTCAGAATCTGATACTTTTTCTATAGGAAAAATGTCTCAGAATCTGAGACTTTTTCTATAGGAAAAATGTCTCAGAATCTGAGACTTTTTCTATAGGAAAAATGTCTCAGAATCTGAGACTTTTTCTATAGGAAAAATGTCTCAGAATCTGAGACTTTTTCTATAGGAAAAATGTCTCAGAATCTGAGACTTTTTCTATAGGAAAAATGTCTCAGAATCTGAGACTTTTTCTATAGGAAAAATGTCTCAGAAGCTGAGACTTTTTCTATAGGAAAAATGTCTCAGAAGCTGAGACTTTTTCTATAGGAAAAATTTCTCAGAATCTGAGACTTTTTCTATAGGAAAAATGTCTCAGAATCTGAGACTTTTTCTACAGGAAAAATGTCTCAGAATCTGAGACTTTTTCTATAGGAAAAATGTCTCAGAATCAGATAATTTTTTTGAAGGAAAAATGTCTCAGAATCTGAGACTTTTTCTATAGCAAAAATTTCTCGGAATCTGAGACTTTTTCTATATGAAAAATGTCTCAGAATCTGAGACTTTTTCTATAGGAAAAATGTCTCAGAATCTGAGACTTTTTCTATAGGAAAAATGTCTCAGAATCTGAGACTTTTTCTGTAGGAAAAATGTCTCAGAATCTGAGACTTTTTCTATAGGAAAAATGTCTCAGAATCTGAGACTTTTTCTATAGGAAAAATGTCTCAGAATCTGAGACTTTTTCTATAAGAAAAATGTCTCAGAATCTGAGACTTTTTCTATAGGAAAAATGTCTCAGAATCTGAGACTTTTTCTATAAGAAAAATGTCTCAGAATCTGAGACTTTTTCTATAAGAAAAATGTCTCAGAATCTGAGACTTTTTCTATAGTAAAAATGTCTCAGAATCTGAGACTTTTTCTATAGTAAAAATGTCTCAGAATCTGAGACTTTTTCTATAGTAAAAATGTCTCAGAATATGAGACTTTTTCTATAGGAAAAATGTCTCAGAATTTAAGACTTTTTCTATAGGAAAAATGTCTCAGAATCTGAGACTTTTTCTATAGGAAAAATGTCTCAGAATCTGAGACTTTTTCTATAGGAAAAATGTCTCAAAATCTGAGGCTTTTTCTATAGGAAAATTGTCTCAGAACCTGAGACTTTTTCTACAGGAAAAATGTCTTAGAATCTTGAATTTTTTTTTAGGAAAAAGTGTCATAATACTAGAATTGTTCTCTATAAGAAAAGTGTCTCAGAATTTGAGACTTTTTCCATTTGAAAAATGTGCCAAAATCTGAGAGTCTTTCTATAAGAAAAATGTCTCAGAATCTGAGCCATTTTCTATAGAAAAAATGTCTCAGTATCTGTGACTTTTTCTATGGGAAATATTATCAAAGCTCCTTTTAAGGAGGGAAAAACTTCCCCCCACCAAAACTCAAAAGCTGTACCCGCCACTGCCCAATAACACCTATCATAACCTAAATTTTTTTTATTATTTTTTTTTTAAGATTCGGCACAACCGAATTAAACACTCACACTTTTTACTGATTTAAATTTTTTTCTGTTTAAGCATTTATTGTATTTCTCTTTTTATATATTTTAGGTTTCATTACTGCTATCGGTGTTTTGGCTGTTGCTTTGGTTGATTCTTCAGAAATTTCATCTTTTGATAATTTTCTAGGTGAAAGTGCCGATGCTGATACATTCAAATTAATGATGTTTACCAATAAACGTTATCATCAACATATGAACGCCTTATTGCCGTGGTTGCTTAATAGAGGATGTTTAGACTATTAAAATTTTTGAACTAAAATAAATTTTATTTAATTTTAAAAACGATTTTGTGATGAATACTGTTATCAAATTTTTTTAAATGCTGTTTTCCATGACAGTAAGTAACTTTTAATTTTCAAGTCTTTTTCCATAAAAATTAAGCTTGACAATTTTGGATAATAGAATTTTACACTCAAAAAATTATGACGGTAGAGACAGTTAAAACAACTACATTTGTTGTTGTTTAGGCGTCTACTTCATTTCATCTAAAAATTGTTGTTGTTTTTAACTATTGCTTAACAACTACAAAAAACGTTAAAACAACCTGAAATTATATTTTTTTTACTGCTGCATCTGACACTTCCAACCTGTTGAACGTTTTTCTAAAAAATTTCTAGATAATTATAAGTTTTTTATAGACTAAAAACAACTACATAAAACAACTGTTACTACTATGTAGTAAACTTTAGTAATTATTTTTTTAAAATGTCTACTACTTCTTACTACACACCGTCATGTAGTAACTGCAATAGTTTTCTAAATGTATTACATTAAACAATCTTGCTTCTATATCACCGTCCGGCAGCCAATATTAAACATGAACCGGATGATATACGTCTGAAAGTAGAGATCAAATGGAGTAAAACTACATTTACAGTTTTTCATTTAGTGATCCTGTTTCCATTTAAAAGGACTTTAAAGTCTTAAAGGATACATTTTGTAAAATATTTTTAAAATATTAGTACTTGCCCTAGGATGACACTGGTGATGGCAAATAAAAGAGGATGATCCCCCTTATTTTTTTTATTTTGTTTTTATTTTGCCATATCTGGATAAAAGTATGTAAATAAAGTCATTTGAAAACTTTATCAAAATATTTTGTTAACAATTGTTAATGATATTGAAGGATACATAATTTAAAGGACGTAACTTACCTACTTTTTCCTAATAAAATAGGAAAATTAGGGGATATCCTCCTCTCTCATTTGCTATCACTAGTGGCATCCTAGGACAAGTATAAATTTAAAAAAAAAATATTTTATAAAATTTAATCCTCTAAAACTTTAAAGTCCTTTTAAAAGGAAACTGGATCACGAAATGAAAAACTGTAAATGCAGTTTTACTACATTTAGTCTCTAGTTTCAAACGTATATTATCGACTTCGTGTTCAACGACTTTTTTTTCATTTTTGTCGGACTTTTTTGGTATGTTCTACCCAATATAACGTTTTAAATATTTATATACTACCGCAATTCAGGTTTAAACAATTTAATACAAATCCACTTTAACTTTAATTTTCTTTAACTTTAATTTTCGTTTTAATTTTTTTTTTTAATCTTTAAATTGAGTTATTTAACATCAAAGTGATGAAAAGACATATGTAGAGAACTTCAGCCAACCACATACGCACCCACATAATTAACATATTATGGACACGAAAATATGAAATATTCGAATGTGTGTGTGAGTGTTATATGAACTTGTACAGTTGCTATATTCAAGTGTGTGCGTGTATGCTGCCTGGTTGTTACACTGAGCAACAAATTTGGGATCACCAATTGTTTCTTAAATTAGATCAAAAGTATGAGAAAGAATACCATTAGTACCCCTAAACCCCCAAGGGCTTTGAAAGACTAGCTTGAGTTCTTTTTTAATAGAACACTGAAGTTTTTTTTATATATTTTCAAAAGGCGAAAAATAAACAAAGCCTACACAAAAAATTTTTAAACGAATTTCAGTCAACAAAAACGTGGATTCAATAAATTTTTTGATTGAAATTCCTCCAAATAAAAAAAAAGTGTCATACCAATCATCAAATTATAGGTGAATGATTGAAAATTTTTTCAATCAAAAATTTTTTCGATTTTGATCAAAAATTTTATAATTTTTTTATTTATAGTCAATCAAAATAATGATTGATTTAACAAATGAATTGTAAGCTGATGACAAAATGATCAACAAATTCATCTTTTGTGATTTAAACCCGATTATTTTGTACACAGTCAAACTCGGTTATAACGAACTAATTCTAAAGCCCCGACGTTTTGGCATCAATTTTCACACAAAATACTTCTTTTATAACGAACTCGGTTATAACCAGGGAAACCAAAAATATGCAGTATCATGTTTTTTCCTGTGCATTTTATTGATAAATGGGTAAGGTATTTATCCGTTTCAGAAGTTTTTAAGAAATCTGGCATCGATTTGTGTGAGCATATTTTTGCATATTTTAGCCTTAAGAGCATATTTTTGCATATTTTAGGTTTAAGAGCATATTTTAGCATAAGAGCATATTTTTAGAGCATATTTTCAATTTTTAGAACATTTTTCTACTTTTTAGAGCATATTTTTACATTTTTAGAGCATTTTTTTTTTTTAATTTTAAAAGCATTCTTTTCCAATTTTTTTTTGACAACATTTTTTTTTTAATTTTTTATCCAACAAGGATGTTTTTTTTTTCAAAAATTACGGAATTGTGACGATTGATTTCCCTTTGGTCAGTTCTTGCTTCATATCGGTATATAAAATTATGTTTTCTTTAGATTCAGCAACTTGGTAGGAAATATTAAGGAAAATATTTTTGTAGAACATATTTAAAACTCTCACTATCGCACATAACGGTATTTGGAGGGTCTATTCTCTAACAAATTGTAAAAAAAACACAGCAAAAAAGGTGACATAATTTGTTTTAAGAGCATATTTTTATTGTTTTTAGAGCATATTTTCCGTTTTTAAGGGCATTTTTTAAGCGCATAAAACGTGTTTTTTAGAGCATATTTTTGGTTTCCCTGGTTATAACGAATCCTCGGTTAAAGCGAACTGATTATTATGGTCCCACGAATACAATTTTGTGTTTATTTACCTTTTTATAACGAACTCCCATAAATATTTTTTAATGTGCGGCAATCATGTGTATCAAACTCACAAAAGGTTGGAAGTTTTTGGTTTATATTACAATTTTGGTAAAATTTATTTATATTTTTAATGTTTTCTTCTCAATTAGTAGTTTATTTAGCAAAAAAACATCAAATAAAAAAAATTTAATTAATTTTTTTTTGAAATAAAACTAGGTTAATCAAAAAAATACCCCGCTTATAGCGAACTTCGCTTATAACGAACTATTTTTTCTGGTCCCTCGGAGTCCGTTATAACCGGGTTTGACTGTATTTTTGAATTAATCTATTCAAATAAATTAAAGCGATAAAAAAAAATCTGTTATGTTGAAAGTAGAGAATTCAATGCTACTATCTCTAGAAGCACGTGGTTGTCATGTTGTCGCATATGCTGACGATGTCGCGATAGCGGTAAAGGGGAAGCATCTGCCAACATTGCGGGACATTCTTCAGGGTTCTCTGAAAGATCTGTCTAAATGGGCAAGAGACTGTGGTCTAGGAGTTAATCCTAGTAAAACAGAGCTTGTTTTATTTACAAGGAAAATTAAGATTCCTGCTTTCGATCCTATTTCTCTGGACGGTACTGAGATCGCCTTCTCAGATGGAGCCAAGTATCTTGGAGTATTTCTAGATAGGAAGCTGAATTTCAGGCGTAATATTGAGGAACGGGTGAGAAAAGCAACGATTGCTTTGTATTCCTGTAAAAGGGCCATTGGAAAACGATGGGGTTTTAGCCCTCAAGTCGTTCATTGGATCTATACAGCAGTGGTGCGTCCAATTTTGCTGTATTGAATCATTGTCTGGTGGCCTGCTTTAGAAACAAAAGCGAACTGTGTCTTTATCACGAAGGTACAGAGAATGGCGTCAATGTGCATCACTGGTGCTCTTCGTACTACACCTACGGCTGCATTAGAAATCCTCCTTCATCTGATACCCTTGGACATATTGGGTAGGCAGTATGCAGCTGCGTCGGCAATTCGACTTAATAGCACGCTGCAATGGAGGAGCAGCGATTGTGGCCATAGCGCGATCTTGAAAAAGATAACAATACCACAAAATGTGGATTGTGCTCCCTCTTTGAGCCTTTTTGAGCGCCACTTTACCACTATGATACCATCCAGGGAGTCTTGGATGGGGGATACTCCGGGAAGAGGAGCTACCATAAATTTTTACACAGATGGATCGAGGCTGCACGAACAAGTGGGCTTTGGGGTCTATTCGGAAGAGCTTGGATTGAGCCTGGCTCGTAGATTGCCAGATCATTGCAGTGTTTACCAGGCAGAGATGCTGGCAATAAAGGAAGTGGCTGACTGGTTGAGCTGCAATGTCTTGTCTACAACCGCAGTCAACATCTATACTGACAGTCAAGCCGCGGTCAAGTCCCTGGATTCAATGTTTCTGAAAACAAGATCTGCCCTTAACTGCCGCACGTCTTTAAATGAGATGGCCAAGCAGTTTAACATACGACTCATATGGGTCCCAGGGCACAGAGACATTCCAGGGAATTGCAAAGCCGATGAGCTTGCAAGACTAGGAACTACCTTACAGGTTCCAACAGAATTGGAATGTGTTGGTATGCCTCTAGAAACTTGCAAGCAAAACCTACGGCTTTGTTCAGCGACGGAGACTAATCAAAGATGGGCAAATGGATGGACGTGTGAGACAACACGACTGATTTGGCCTTCTCTTAATCAGGGGCGCACAAGTGAGCTGATATCGCTTCCAAGAGGAGAGATTTCGACGGTGGTTTCTATAATTACCGGACACTGTCTTATAGGGAAGCACGCAGAGCGGTTAAATGTGCCGTCGAATGACTTTTGCCGAAGTTGCATGGATGAAGAGGAGTTGGAAACTATCGAACACTTTATTTGCCATTGCCCGGCACTTTCTGGTCAACGACTTGCTTCACTGGGATCTAGGGAGCTGTACGATCTTTCTGATTTGTCGGATGTCAAAATTCAACATCTAAGGAGTTTCATAAGAAGCTCAAACTGGTTTAACGACAGGGACTAGTAGGGAAACCTATTACGATCCCGTGGTATCACAATGGACCTCAGAGTCTACGTGTGTTGACGTAAAACGTCAGCAGCCACTTACAACCTAACCTAACCTAACCTGAAAGTAGAGATGGACGCTGGTCATGATTTGAGTGATTCACGTGAATCACGCGTGACTGTAAGTGATTTCTATTTCAATCACGTGATTGTGAGTTAGCGTTGGTTGAAAAAATCTGAGTGAGTGATTAGTGAGTGAGTAATTTATTTTTTGCGAGAGTTTGCGTGATTAGAATTTTAGATTTTTATTGCGTGAGTAGATTTTGCGTGACTCACGCGTGAGCGTGATTGAATCTGACGTGAATCACGCGTGAGCGTGAGTAAGTTTTTTATTACTCACTTGAATAGTGTGTGAGCGTGAGTAACAAAAAAATTGCGTGAGTGATTAATGAATGATTCGATTATTTTTGCGTGAGCGTGAGTGAGTGTGAGTCAAAATCCACTCACGCGCCCATCTCTAGTTGAAAGTTTGTAATTCGACAGTGAAGGAAAATAACAAAAAGTCTAATCAAAACATTGATTGAAAAGCTTTTAAATTCTGTTGATCATATGATTTAATTAAAATTTTTTAGCCAACATTTTTTGGGTCTACTTCTGAGCTAAAAAAAATTAATTTATATCTGCAGTGAAATTTTGTGGCGGTTTTTTAGTGAAACATATTAAACCTCTAACTTCAATTTTAGCCCTCATTTCAAATATCATACTGGAACACCACTAAAACGTGCATTTATATACTTAACATGTTTTACAGAAAGTTTCCACATCAAATCTCAATAGGGTTTCTAAGAAATTTCGTGTGGTAAAAAAGTAAAATTGTAAATTATTAATACACATTAGAGGTATTCAGAGTCTTGTTGCCAGCCCTGGCAATGTAGCAAAAGAGTACTTCTATCAAAAAATACATAGTGGTATTCAGAGTCTTGCTTGCCAGCCCTGGCACTGGTGGTAAAAGAGCACTTTTCAAAATTACTTTTCAAATACATGTATTTTTTGAAAGAAGTACTCTTTTGCTACATTGCCAGGGCTGGCAACAAGACTCTGAATACCTCTCATGTATTTTGAAAAGTAATTTTGAAAAGTGCTCTTTTACCACCAGTGCCAGGGCTGGCAAGCGAGACTCTGAATGCCACTATTGTTAAATAACAAAATAATGTTTTGCCAAAGCTCGTGTGAAATAATTCGATTTGTTACTTTTTTCCAAATTATTTCACAAAAAAAAAAAAAAACATTTTAATTTTTTTATCCCATTCAAGATACAAAATCGTGTTGCACAGTGTTAAAGCAGTAAATTTAAATTTGATTTGTGTTTGTGGCTATAAAATTTATACGCAATGCGTATGAAAACAAATATATAAATACATATGTATATACCAACAATACAGCATCTTTATATTCGTGTGTGGGTGAAGTTATGCAAAGCAATCAAGATTATTATGTGTATATTAGGGCAGCAACTTTTTTTTGTCATTAAGGTAGCAGCTCAATTTAAATTTCAAAAATGTTTGATTAAAAAAAAAAATATGATTGGCAAAGACCGACCACATAATACCCTACACTGGTACTTTCCACAAAATAGGACCCATTAAAAATGTTTTCCACTTAACAACCTATAGGGGTGAAAAATTTTATAAATTTTAATTTTTTCGCCCACCTTCTCTCCCTTTTGAGGTCGTTGATATAAAAAATTAATTTAAAAAATTATAAAATTGTTTTAATAAGGTATAAAAATCATAAAAGAATAATTTTGAAAAATTATTCAATAGAAAGTACCTGACATTAAAGACTTTACTGCATTTTTTAATGTTTGGAGATAATTTCCTAGGTTTTAACACAATTTTCTATAGAAAAAAAAACAATTTTTTGAGCCACTTTTTCATGGAAAAAGACTTAGATTTTGAAACATTTTCTGAGACATGTGCTGTGGTTTTTTAATAAGTGGATTTATTTTCGGATTTATCTTATTTAGTTTAAAATAAATATTTTAAAATGCCAAAACAAATTTGGAGTATTTTTATCCGTAATCTACGATAAATTAGCAATTATAATCCGAAAAAATAATAAAAAAATCTGAAAAATGAAAAAAGTTATAAATGAATCAAAATAATCCAACTAAATTTAAGGAATAACTAAGTCCATTTTGGATTAATTAAATTCCCAGTAAAAATTACGAGTCTTTTGCAATTTTACAAGCTTTTTACCAATAAAATTGTAATTTTACAAGCTTTTTACCAATATAATTGTAAATTTACAACTTTTTTGGAGCAAAAAAAAACTTACAAAGAAATCTCGAGAATTTAATAAATTTTTTTTGTAAAATTATCTTTAAAATATGTAAAATTAAAAAAAATGTAAAATTACAAACAAAAAAAATGTAAATTCGATCCAAATGTTTTTTGTTTAAAAACAAGAAAAACTGTCAAATATTGGTAAAATGGGATAACGAAACTTTTTCTAGTAATCTGACAAGGTGTTTTTGTGTGTACAAAATAGTCTTACAATTAGACAGACATTTTACTACAAAAAAAATCTTAGATAAGGCATTATCTCCGATTCTGAAATATTTTTCTTAAATAATAACTCGCAAATTCTGAGACTTCTTTCAGTAAAAAAAGTCAGAGAATTTTTTGTAGAAATAGTCTCAGATTCTAAGTCATTTTTCGTATAGAAAGAGTCTCAGATTCCAGAACCTTTTTTTCTAACAAATTCTGAGACATTTGCAAATCGAAAAAGTCATAGAAACTTTTTTCTATAGAAAATGTCCAGCTTTTCCAATTTAAATTTCTTAGATTCTGAGACATCTTTCAAACAGAAATAATCTCAGATTCTGCAATATTATCTCAGGATCTGAGATATTATCTCAGGATCTGAGATATTTTTCTTAAAATAAAGTCTTAGATTTTTCGAAATTTTTAAATAGAAAAAAATCTCAGATTCCGAGACATTTTTCATATAAAAAGTCACAGATTCTGTGTAAGTTTTCCTATAAAAAAAGTCTTAGATTCTAGCACATTTTTTCAATAGAAAATTATCATATTTTCCCACAAGAAAATTTTTTTATTTTTTCTACAGAAAAACTGAAAAATTCCGAGACTTTTTTCTTATAAAAAGTTCTAAGATTTTTATTATAGAAAAATATTAGGATTATTGGACATTTTTCCTTCAAAATTTTTTTAAAAATTTCTTTTTCTATCTTATTCTCAGATTTTTTCAAAAGAAGATTTATCAAATTATTCCTAATAAAAAATTCTCCGATTTTTCATTTAAAGAAAAATATCAAATTTATCCTATAAAAAAATTTCAGATTTATCCTATACAAAAATTGTCAGATTTTTTTAATAAAAAATTGTCAGATTTTTTCTATAAAAAGTGTTTGATTTTTCTTAAAAAAATCGCAAAATATTTCTATAGAAAAATTTTCACATTTTTTTTAAAAAAAAAAATCTCAAATTTTTCATCTAAACAAATTCCCAAAGTTTTTTTGTGAAAAATTCTCGTATTTTTCAAAAAAAAAATTTGAATAATCAGAGATTTTTTTATATAAAAAAATTTTTAACATTCCAAGACATTTTTTGAAAAATTTTAAGATTTTTAGACATTTTTCTATAAAAAAATTTTATATAGCAAAATGCTCAGATATATCCTATAGAAAAATTCTAAGGTTGTCCCTATAGAAAAATTCACAAATTATTCCTATGTATTTTTTATAATTTTTCCTATAGAACAATTTTTAAATTTTTCTCATTTTTCAGAGAAAAAAATTCTCAGATTATTTCTTTTACACTTTCCTTTTTATACCCTACAACCACAGTATGGGGGTATGCTCACTTTGTCATTCCGTTTGTAACGTATCGAAATATCGGTCGGGGACCCCATAAAGTATATTGTCGAACTGTATTCAATAAATGCCAACTCTAAAAAGCTTAATTTTCAGGAGAGCTTAAAAACTAGTTATTTCGCATATTATTGTAAAAATAAACAATGTACCTTCCATAAGATGGTTTAAATATTCTAAATAATTTTTAACTATGCCAAAAATTTAATATTTTTCACTTGTTTGCGTATTTTTCAGAGATGGCATTTATTACTAGGTCAATTTTTTTTTTTTACTTCGAATAAAAAAAAATCATCAATTAACCACTATCGGACAAGCAAAAACAGGGATATTTTTTTTTTTTTGCAAAAAAAAAGTATTGGGAAAGCTGTAAAGTCATAAAATTTGGTAGATTTTGCCAAACCCCTACAGCCGATTTTTCAATAAGAAATCAGAGCCCTCCTTAGCGTCCAACCTGAATCAAATTACGTCGCTTAAGACGTAAATTCTAAAAATGTTTTGTTTCAAATATTCAAATGTGAGGTACGTAAATCAAACGGACGTAAAAATTTCAAATTTGATATGTTTGTTTTTCTTTTTTTTTTTACGTTTTGCGCGACGCAATTTCTGGTTCGACCCTTAAAAGGAGCTTTGCTTTTCATGATCACATTTCAGTTTAGATATTTTTTGTTGAAATTGTTTTAATTAAAATTTTACATTTTCTATGTAGACGAAAGTCCCAGATTCTAACACATTTGACGTATGAAAAAGTCTAATTCTGAGAATTTTTTGATTAAAAAAATTCTGCCTGCATAGAAAATATCAGAATTTGAGACATTTTTCGTAAATAAATGCTTTTTCTATAGGAAAAATGTCTCAAAATCTGAGAAGTTTTCTTGACGAAAAATGTTTCAGAATCTGAGACTTTTTTTTTTCTATAGACAAATTTTCGGATTCTAAGAACTTTTTTCCACAGAAAAAGTCTCAGAATCTTAAACATTTTAGTATAGAAAAAGTCTCATACTCTAAAGCAGTTTTGGGCTATTTTTGCTATAAAAAAGATTTCATATTCTAAGATTTGTTTCGTATAGAACCACATTTAGATTCAGAGAATTTTTTTCAATAGAAAAAGTCTCAGAAACTGAGGCTTTTTTTCCTATAGAAAAAGTTTGAGATTCTGAGACCGTTTCTTTTAGAATGTATCAGATTCTACAATTTTTCTTATATAGAAAAAGTCAAGATTCTGCCACTTTTTCCTAAAGAAAAAATCTCAGATTCTGAGTCCTTTTTCCTATAAAAAAAAGTTCTCAGACTCTGAGACTTTTTTAGAACAAGTCTTAAATTCTGAGATTCTAAGATCTTATTTCTATAGAAATAGTCTAAGATTCGACATTTTTCGTATCGAAAAACTCTGAGGTTCTGAAACCTTCTTCCAATAGAATAAGTTTCAACTTCTAAGATTTTTTTCAACAAAAAAAGTCTCAGATTTTGATACATTTTCCTTTCGAAATTGTCTCAGATTCTGAGATTTTTTCTCATAAAATAAGTCTGAAATTCAGAGGATCTGAAATCTTTTTCTTATAGGAAAAGTATCAAACTCTTATGCCTTTTTTTATCGACAAAGTCAGCGACGTGTTTTCTCTAAACAAGTCTTAAATTCTTTTTTTCTACAGAAAAAGTTCCAGATTTGGAAACATTTTCCCTTTAGAAATGGGATGTTGAGACATTTTTTTTCCTATAGAAAAAGTTTGAGATTCTGAGACCGTTTCTTTTAGAATGTATCAGATTCTACAATTTTTCTTATATAGAAAAAGTCAAGATTCTGCCACTTTTTCCTAAAGAAAAAATCTCAGATTCTGAGTCCTTTTTCCTATAAAAAAAAGTTCTCAGACTCTGAGACTTTTTTAGAACAAGTCTTAAATTCTGAGATTCTAAGATCTTATTTCTATAGAAATAGTCTAAGATTCGACATTTTTCGTATCGAAAAACTCTGAGGTTCTGAAACCTTCTTCCAATAGAATAAGTTTCAACTTCTAAGATTTTTTTCAACAAAAAAAGTCTCAGATTTTGATACATTTTCCTTTCGAAATTGTCTCAGATTCTGCAAATTTTCTTGGGCTCATATTTCGTAAACTATTTGAAATTTTGACTTATTTTCAAAAGTAAAGTTGTAGCTTTTGTCTCGGGCTACAATTTCTCTGAACATATTACTTAGAAAAAACTTCGGTTTCATGGTCAAAAAGTCGAAAATGTAGAAAATTCACCACTTTTTGTAATTTTTTTTTTGATATTTTGGCCTATAACAGCCAAACCCTTGAGATTTTCGATCCAATACTCAGACAAAAATTGTAGATAAGACAATAGTTAAGAACTCTCTAGTACATCGCAAAAGCATTGGAAGGCTCCTTCAGGCAGTTTTGGCCTTGTGAAAGTGCAAATTTTTTGTGAAAATATTGATAAATTACCATTTTCAGTTGTTCATAGCGAAAAATAAAAGGTAAACAAAACATCCAGCTTTCCCAGATACCATATAAACAACTAACCCCACCTATAAACGTCAAAAGGAACGGTCCCATAATTAGTCTTTACTTATTATAGTTTTTGAATGTAAGTTTTAGAAATAATTGTTTCGTGTATAAACTGTGCAGTGCTACTAAAAAATTTAAGATATAAAAAATATGGATAATCCAGTGGATTCTGATAATACAGAGAATGTGGAGATGCAGCCAGAATCATCAGCGTCATCATCAAATCTAGAACATAAGAGTCCCCGCACAACAATGTCGGTGACATTTTTTTCATACAAATTTGGCAAGAAAAAACGCTCGACCGAAAACCGCTTGAGTAAAATTAATTTTATTTTTGTGTTGGTTTCTCTCTCTCTTTTAATTTTTGATATGAAAATGTTGCCACAATTTTATAAATATTTCGATTATTTTCGATAACGTAAACAAAAAAATGTGATCTCTAAAAAAAAATTATTTAAAATTCTAAAAAAAACACCAAAAAATCAAATCAATATAAGAAAATCAAATTGATAATAAAAAAACAATAAAACTAAATTAAAAAATGTCGAAAAAGTGAAAAATAGTGTAAATATTAACGCCTGACTGAATTTTCCGCTGCCGCCTTTGTTTTGCGCCTATACTCTCTCCACGCAAAAAAAAATCTGTGTCGGAGTGAGCAAAAATCTGGCATAATTTTACCAAGAATATGCTAAAACTACAACCGACGAAGTAGTTTTCGTAATTTAGCCAAAACACTTATGTAAAAAATTTTGAAGAAAATGCTAATGCTATTTAAGCAAGAACTTGGTAAAATATATCAAAAGAAATATGGTGAAATATACCAAAATGATTAGAAAAGGTGACTAAAAATAATGCTAAAAATTACTACATTTTTGCTAAAATAAATTTTCTATAAAATTTTTGTAAAAATTTGTATATTTGTTGAATTTAAAATTTTCACACAATAAATCCATATTAATATAATAAATTTTGTGCAGGATTTTATTTACCACCGACCAACTGACCCTTAAAGTACAATTTTCTCCAGTGACTGCTGCCTACGCTTTTTCTTGAAGTGAAGGATCCGCTGTAGCTTCACGAATTTATTCAAAAGCATCCTGTAAAAATAAAAAAATATTACAAAACATAAATTTTTAATTTAAAAAAATAGTAAACCCCATTGGTCTTTTGGTTAGGAGGAACACTTTGTGATTCCATTTGTAACTCATCAAAACAGGTCTGGACTCCACTGGCTTTGCTATATAAATGAGTTTTTAGGTTTTAATTTTATAACTAAAGGGAGGACTGGTGCCCACGCTCTTTATTGTAGTGAAGGATTCGCCATAGCTTCAAAAAATTTATTTAGCAGTACCCTGTAAAAATAGAAAATTATTACCAAACACTATTTTTTAACTAAAAATCTATTAAACCTTATTGGTGTCTTCGGAATAGGGGTATACTCACTTTATCATTCCATTTGTAATTCATTGAAACAAACGTCTGGGACTCCATTGGTTTTGCAAAATGAATGGTGTTGTAAGTTATGACAGCAAAATAAACTTTAGCATTTTTTTATCTTACATTTATTTATTTTTTAAAAAACTAATTATTTGTTTATTTATTTTTATTTATTAATTTATTTTAATTTTATTTATCAATTTCCTTTTTACGTTTTTATAACACAAAAAATAAACGAAGCACGCACACAAAAATACAAAATGAATATGGCGGTCCATGGCACAATAATGCCAGGTAGTATTATTAGAATTTGTTGTCAATAACGTCCACCTATTAATTTCAAATTTTAAAAATAAAAATTCAAATAAATAAAAAAATCAAAAAAAAAAATATAAACAACAAAATAAACAAGAAATCCCAGCAGACAATTTGAAAATATATTCCAAAAAGTGGTTATGTTTATGCCCATATACAAAACTTTAAACCACGGTTTTAAACAAATCGGTTAATATTCACAATACGAACACAGTTTTTGCAACAATAGCCATTTTTCTCCAAGAAAAGCGATTGGAAATCTTCTTCTTATTTCTTTGTTTGTTGGGTTGCCTTATTATTTGGATTTGTTGAAGTCAAGGGGTTTTATGTTTGTTTACATATTTTTGATTACTTTTTCTAATGATAGTACCGTTATAGTTTTACAATGATGGCGGTCTGTATTTGTTTTGTTTTTTGTTGTTGTTTTCTTTCGATAAATTTTTGTGCAAGTAATTTGCGTTATTGTGCAAGCTACTTGGTTATTTTACATAAAAAACTAATTATGTTACTTTAACATCGACAAGCATAATTTTAGCAAAAATTTAGTTAAAAATTTTTTTTGGTATGAAAAAAGTTTTACCAAGTAGGATTGCTCAATCTTACACAGATTTTTTTTTTGCGTGTCGTGACCGAAACCGTCAACCGCTCCGACATTGTTGTGCGGGGACTCTAAGCCTTCGCATACGATATAGTTTTGTAATTTTTTTATTTAAATAATCTAAACATTTTTCAGGTTATCGAAAATTTTCAACTTATTCCACTTGAACACATTCCTCCAATGAGTACAGATCAGTGGGTATCCGGTTGGTTGGCTACCATTTAATTTTCTCTCTCAAAAAGTTGGTTCTCTTAGTGTTGCCTATGCTATTGCATATAAAAACTCTCTTAAACATTAAGAGAACCAATTTATATAAAGTGACAGATTGTTTTGGGGCCTATCAAAATCTCTGATATATTCTTTACTTTATGGTACAGATGCTGAAAATCAACTTTCTACGGACGTTAAATATCTATACCAAATTGCCCAAGCCGTTTCAAATGGTAGTTGCTCAATTAATCTTGCAAACATCAAACCTGGAACAGTAGGACATTCGAGATGGATAACAAAAGCTAGTAGATTGCTCCGTGTGTATATTGCGACAGAAAATCCATCACAAAATTTAAAAATTTTGGCAAGGTACATCATGAAAGTGTATGTTCCCATGTATTTCAATGTCAAATACTACAATTCGGCTGTAAACGGTAGTGCTCTGCTTGGAAAATTCATCCAGTGGACGCAATATTTACCAGACAACTTACGTAACATCATAAATCCCGTAATACAGAATAATTCCTATTTCGCACACAGTGAAAATGTTTTGTTGAGCATGTTATACAATGATTGTAAAGAAATTCGTACATTGGCACTCAAAAAAATATTGTATATTCGCGACAACGCATGCGATTTAACTGAGCTTCGCTAAGCGCTCAATCGACAAAAACCGTGAAGGTATAATGGCATCTGTATCTGAAGGCCGAAAGAAAGCGCCTCGTATGGAATCTCGAAAAGATTTGGAAGGCAATCTTTGAATGAAAAATACACTAAATTGGAATTCTTCTTGATTCATTCCTTGTCTCTACCAATACAATTACTTTGTACTTTAAATGAATTTTCAAAATAAATATTGAACAAAACAAAGAAAAAACATTATATTTTTGGATAAAAAAAGTGGAAAAAATAAGAAATAGAACATTTTTATGATTTTGCGCTATGAACAACTGAAAATGGTATTTTATCAATATTTTCACAAAAAATTTGCACTTTCACAAGGCCAAAACTGCCTTAAGGAACATTCTAATGCTTTTGCGATGTACTAGAGAGTTCTTAACTATTGTCTTGGCTACAATTTTTGTCTTAGTATTGGATCGAAAATCTTAATAGTTTGGCTGTTATAGGCCAAAATATCAAAAAAAATATTACAAAAAGTGGTGAATTTTCTACATTTTCGACTTTTTGACCATGAAAACGAAGTTTTTTCTAAGTAATATGTTCAGAGAAATTGTAGCCCGAGACAATAGCTACAACTTTCTTTTTGAAAATAAGTCAAAATTTTAAATAGTTTACGAAATATGAGCCCAAGAATATTTGCAAATTTTCCAAAAAAAAAAGTCTGAGAAAAAACTTCAAGTCAAAATCGGGAGGCTCGATTTTTACCGTAGACGTATGGTCTAGTTGACTTTTTTGCTCAGTACAATCCCAAGAATCAGAAACGCGAAGCGCCCATTAAGATGTTCAAATCGCCCCACCCTAACCCGCACATGTATTATATCGTGGCACTGGCCACGATTGTCAAAAAAAAAAAATCGTTCAAAAGTTTGTATTTTTTTTTATTTCTTGAACATGGGAAAAAATCCGCCATCTTTTGCCAAATTTAAAATGGCGATATCTCGAAAAACGTTAGGGCAATTTTAAAAATCTTTTGATAGTGGTGATCAGAGCATCAAAATTATTAAATATGTATGTATGTTGTATTGAAATGCAAATCGGTTCCAACTTTTTTTCTTAAATTTTATAAAATCCGAAATTTTGATAGACGGACACCTCGGGTTAATTTAATCCGATTGGCTTAAAATTTTTGCAACATGTATTTTAAGCACGAATCGTGTTAGAAAAAAACTAAAAAATCTCATGATTTGTTATAAAGCTTTCTTCTGATAATTTATTAATTTGGATTGATCTAATAAGCCACTAGTTAATTGGTTGATCTTAAAATAGTCCCCTAGTTAAGGTATAATCATTTTTCCTCCTTAGTAATGGCCCACTTAAAATGCTTTAACTGCGAAACGATTTTTTATACACCACTCTGTGGTACAGGGTATTGAGTTTGTGCTGATGTTTGTAACTACCCGAAATATTGGTCCTAGCCCTACCTTCAAGTATACCGATCGACTCAGAATAACTTTTTGAGTCGATTTAGCACGATACAGATCGCAATTTTCAATCAATTGACTTGAAATTTGAAACTTAAGCATATTTTGACCCAAGGACGAAGACTATGGAAATTGGAGAAAATCGGTCAATGTTAAGACCTAGCCCCCATACAAACGCCCCATTTGGATTCGGCTTAAATGACTCTAATACCCGTATTATAATAGATATCGCTTTAAAATTTAGCAGGTAATCAACTTTTGTATGCACGAATCATCATTTTAAATTTGAAAGGAATCGGGTGAGTCATTCTGGTAGTCCCCATACAAAGCACCCTCCCGATATTCACATAATTCCCTCAAAATTCATAAAAGTTGAAATATTTCATACAAATTTAATGTTTAGGTGTTAAACGTGTACTTACGTAACCTAATCAAATCGGAATACAATTGGATCATTTTTGGACTTAGTTCCCCATATAAAAATTTCGACCGATATTCAGTTAAATCGGTCTATTGACAAAAAATAAACCAATTCCACTAAAATTTTATCTGTGTGTGTTTTCCACACTAAATAAAGATCTAACAAAAGACAGATCCAATCGGTCCATGTTTGGACTTGGGACCCATTTTCCGGAAAACCCTGGTGTAGGGTATTATATGGTCGGTCTTGACCGACTATAACTTTCTTACTTGTTCTTAATTGTTTTTCATTTTTTAAATCATATTTGGAATATATTATTTTGAATAAGTTAACAACCACCCACATTGTTGAATAAATTTTTAAACATTTCCTAAAAATCTTTATCCATTGTTTCAGTGGCGCCTAAAAGTGCACTTTAAATTTTATGTATATTCATTAAATAAAATGGCCAATAATATACATACATACACACACACACATACAATCCGGCCTTAAGTGAGTGTCATTTTATTTTAACAACCAACCATCACAATATTATTTTATACATACATCTGCACAGAAACATGTTGATTTTCTGTTTGTTTATTTGTATGTTAAATAACGCGTCATGTACGTTTTCACTTTATTTAAAATATTTTTTTGTATTTTTATTTTTTTTGTTTTTGTTATTCATTCGTCTATGCAAATTGAATGAACTTTCCATTGGCCGTCTATTGACTTGGCCAGTTGGTTATTTCAGTTGTGCTACTAACGACAACAGCAACGATTTTCTCGACTAACGATTGTAATTTTAACGCAAGTGTCAAAACCATTAAAATAACAACAACGGTTATAACAATATCAACAGCAACAACAACGACGACGAAAATGACAAAAATGACTGTAGTAGCATCTGTTTTGTGAAGTCAGGAAAATATGAAAAAAAAAAAAATTAAAGTTGGTTAAGATGATATAAAACTAGCCCTACACTCCAAAAAAAACCTTGTCAAATTACTAGAAAATGTCTCGTAATCCATTTTTAGCAATAATTGGCAGTTTTCCTTGTTTTTTTACAAATAATTTTCGATCGAAATTTATTTTTTTGTAATTTTAGAATTTTTCTTGCAATTTTACAAATTTCCAAGATTTTTACAAAAAAAAAAAATTAGTAAATTTACAAAAACTTCTTCTAAGTTTTATTTCACCAAAAAAGTTGTAAATTTACAATTTTTTTGGTAAAAATCTTGTAAAATTACAAAAAAGCTCGTTGTTTTTACTACACTCAAAATAATTACTCTGTTAAATTACAAAGATACTCTGCTAAGCCAGCAGAAAATACCATCGATTTGCAACCAGCAAGATTTTTTGTTATATTACAAAGAAAACTTTTTAAAATGATTTCGACAAAAAAACAGTAAATTTACAGAACTATCTGTAAAATATTGATAAAAGCGACCAGAATTTTAATATTATTTTCTGTTTGATTTCTGATCAAAAAAACTGCTGATTTCAGCAGAAAAATCTGCTCATTTCGGCTAAGAAATTGATGATTTAAGCAGAAAAATTTTAAATTACACCTAGTTTGAGCCAATTGATATGTTTTCTGTAAAAATATCTTTTTTCAAAATAACAGTTTTGTATAAAATTGGAAAAAATATATATATTTAACAACTTTATAAAATTCTTAACATGAACGAACAAGAAAAAAATAACGGGATGCCGAAATAGACACACATGAAAGAATAGAAAGCAAAATTAACACAACATACACACTTATAACACTGTGCAACAAGAAAAATGAGCCTCAATGGCTTCAACGCCATATGAAAGTAGACCATCAAATAGACAAAATCACCAAAGGGTTTTGCAAAGTCAGTTCGGATTTCTTTTTTATAGCCCACTGAAGTTTTTATTTTTTTATCAAAGGCGTTTGGAAAACGTCAAAAATACTATAATAAGAACACATCTGAGCTTCAAAATATGATTTGATGTCTTCAGTGAAATTTTATGGCGGTTCTTTTCTTAGAACATTTTAACCCTCCAACTGCCATTTTAAGGGGTCATTTTAGTCCTTTTTCAAAATCTAAACACAGAAGTCTAATAAATCGTCCATTTAGAGGGCTAAAATGTTCTACAAATATTTTCCTCATAAAATTTCACTAGGGGTTGTCAAATGTTCGAAGTTTGTGCGACATGCGCAAAGTGCTTAAAAAGGGTCAAGTATAAATAATTAATGTTTGTTATTTTTTTTACCAAAGCAGTGTTAAAAAATATCGACAAAAAACAGTACAAATATACGTTTGAGCTAAAAATGATGTTCTGAAAAAAAAAATGATGTTTTATAAAATTTTATGATGATTCTTTTCTTTGACCAAATTAACCCTCTAGCTCCCGTTTTAAAGGTTCATTTTCGTCCTTTTTTAAAAGAAATACAAAAAAGTCTATACAAAAATGCAGTTAAAGGGTTAAAATGTTTTACAAATATATTCTGCATCAAATTTTACTAGGGCACGTCTATGACAGAAAGTTCGTCCAGCATATAGAAAATGCTTAAAAATTTTAAAGTATTCAATTTTTTTTTTTATATTTTTTTTGGGCCGAAATATAAAAAAAAACTGGTAACAAAGTTAAATTCGACTTTGTCGAATGTACTGATACCCTCCACAATGTAAAAAAGTTTGCAAAAAAAAAAAATCGCTAAAAAAATTTTTTGTTAAAAAAATATTCGGCGAAAATGTTTTTTTTTTTCAATGTTTGTACTTGTTTAAATACCATTCGGTGATCAATTCTGTTCACATGTGTCAAGCAGCAGCCGAATTAAAGCATTTTGTGTTTTTAGGTTATGTTGAATGTACCACAATTTTCAAGGTGTTCTTATATTTTCGTTCATAACTTTTAAACCGATTTCACTCAAATGCCATACCAAACTACTTAGGGCAACAACAAGTAAATATGCTAAGTCTTAGTTATATTTGTTTAATACTTTGACCGTGATCACCATTTTCACAGACGGACAGGCATCGCTAGAATGCCTTAAAATCGAACACTGATCAATATTATATATGGGGGTTTTCGTGTCAACTGACACAACTTTTGATTCCGATCTACTGTCCTTTTGGATAGTAGTGCAGACACACTTTTTCAACGAGATCGGTCAAGGACTCTCTGAGTTGGAGGGGGGTCGAAATTTGATCTTTTGGCCAAAGAGGTGTTTATTCTCATCCATGTAACTTCTTACCAATTGTTTTTAGCAAAACGTGTTCCAAATAAATTATAAAAAAATAAAAAAAAAAAATTTTTGATTTTTTTTTTAAATCCAAAATTTTTTTGACTTTTTTGTCAAATCGGACCCATTTTTTTGACTCAAAAGAAAGCTGAGGTCTTTTCCTCACATAATTCTTCTTCGTCCTCAAATGTATTTTTGCTCCACCAACAAATTTCCGCTAGAACGGCATCACGCGACTTTTCCCAAGATATCTGAATTGGTGATCACGACCAAAGTATTAAACAGATACAACTAAGACTTAGCATATTTATTTGTTGTTGCCCTAAGCAGTTTGGTATTGCATTTGAGCGAAATCGGTTCAGCGGTTCAAAAGTTATGTACGAAAATTGTGGTACATTCAACCTAACCTAAAAAACACAAAATGCTTTAATTCGGCTGCTGGTTGACACATGTGAACCGAATCGATCACCGAATGGTATTTGAACAAGTACAAAAATATTAAAAAAAAAAAAAAACAAAAAGACAATTTTTTTCGCGGATTTTTTTTTTTTTTTTTTAATTTTTGTTTTGTTTTTATTTTTGCAAATAAACTTTTTTACATCGTGGAGGGTATTAATACATTCGACAAAGTCGAATTTAACTTTGTTACTTGTTTTTTTTTTTATATTTCAGCCCAAAAAAAATATAAAACAAGTAAAAAAAGTTAAATTCGGCCTTGCCGAATGAAGTGATACCCTCCACAATTTCAAAAAGATTATTACAAAAAACTTTATTTAAAAGGAAATTACTTTTGAAAAAAAAAAAAATTTTGAAAAAAAAATTTCCGCGAAAAAAATTTTGGTAAAAAAAAAAAAATCCGCGATTTTTTTCTTTTTTTGTCAAAAAATATGTTCGTACTTGTTTAAATACCGTTTGGTGTTCAATTATGTTCACATATGTCAACCAGAAGCCGAATTAAAGCATTTTGTATTTTTAGGTTAAGTTGAATGTACTGAAATTTTTGAGGTGTGCTTACATTTTCGTTCATAACTTTTGAACCGCTGAACCGATATCGCTCAAATGCAATACCAAACTTCTCGGGAGAACTTTAAATATATATGTTAAGTTTCAGTCATCTCTGTGCAATATTTTGTCCGCGACAGCATTTTCCACAGACAGGCAGACGGACAGACGGACATCGCTAGAATGTCTTAAAATCGATCGGGCATCATGAATATATATACTTTATGGGGTCCCAGACCGATATTTCGATGAGTTACAAACGGAATGACAAACTTATATATACCCTCTATCACTAAATGGAGGGTATAAAAAAAATTGAATACTTTAAAATTTTTAAGCATTTTCTATATGCTGGACGAACTTTCTGTCATAGACGTGCCCTAGTAAAATTTGATGCAGACAATATTTGTAAAACATTTTAACCCTTTAACTGCATTTTTTTATAGACTTTTTTGTATTTCTTTTAAAAAAGGACAAAAATTACACTTTAAAACGGGAGCTAGAGGGTTAATTTGGTCAAAGAAAAGAATCATCATAAAATTTTATAAAACACATCAGAACATCATTTTTAGCTCAAAAGTATATTTGCACTGTTTTTTGTCGACATTTTTTAACACTGCTTTGGTAAAAAAAAAATAACAAACATTGATTATTTATACTTGACCCTTTTTAAGCACTTTGCGCATGTCGCACAAACTTCGAACATTTGACAACCCCTAGTGAAATTTTATGAGGAAAATATTTGTAGAACATTTTAACCCTCTAAATAGACGTTTTATTAGACTTCTGTGTTTAGATTTTGAAAAAGGACTAAAATGACCCATTAAAATGGCAGTTAGAGGGTTAAAATGTTCTAAGAAAAGAACCGCCATAAAATTTCACTGAAGACATCAAATCATATTTTGAAGCTCAGATGTGTTCTTATTATAGTATTTTTGACGTTTTCCAAACGCCTTTGATAAAAAAATAAAAACTTCAGTGGGCTATAAAAAAGAAATCCGAACTGACTTTGCAAAACCCTTTGGTGATTTTGTCCACTTGATGGTCTACTTTCATATGGCGTTGAAGGCAATGAGGCTCAATGCGATGACCCAAAATTTGTTGCACAGTGTAATAAGAAAACAAAATAAAACAAATATAAAAACACACACATGAAACAAATGAAAAATAAAAGTAGCAAAACACAAGGGTAGTTTTGAATTTTGTATTGAACGCCGCACAATGTACGGTTTGCGTGCATGAACTGAAGAACTTCTCTTCTTGAAAAGCAGCAACAAACTGGCAAGCTGAAAAAAATATCTTTGTATGAATCTTTTGTTTGTGTTTTTTTGCATTATATATTATTAAAGCTGACATATTTTGTGATACATTAAGGCGGGAGCTATTTATATTCGTCTACTTTAATTTTTAGATAGTGACTAGTGACATTTGATTTTTATTTTTGCGAGACCGACATTTAAAAAAATACTTAAAAAAATACTTAAAAAAATATAACAAAAAATCTCTGTCAAATTAGCAAAATAATCTGCTGAAAATCTGCACAAAAACTTTGTGAAACTTAGCAGACAGAATCAGCAAAAGTTCTGCAAAATTTCTGTTGTTTTCAGAAATTGAATAGCAGAGAATTCTGCTAAAATATTCATTTCAGCAGAAAAATCTGCTAAAACTTTGTTATTCTAAATTGAAAGTCATTTTACAGATTTTTTGACAGAGGTTTCCTTTTGAGTGTAGAATATGCTTCATAGTAAGGACAACATGTTAGGGATTTTCAGCTTCCTAATTCATTGGGGCGGAGCTTAAAAATACTCTCAAATGTTAAAAAAAAAAAAAAATAATTTTGCCAAGTCCCCTTTTTCTCGTAATTCGCCGCCTACAGGCAAAAAATCCGGCTTCGTAAGAGTCTCTCCCTGTTGTTTTACTATATGCATGCCAATTTTAAGCGTTTAAGTCTATCAATGAGATTCAAAAGGCGCTGGATACACAAAAAAAAGAGAAACACAAAAGAAAATATAGAAACATAGAATAGATGGAAATAAATTTACCACGCCCCTTTGCCTTTTTTCTTCTCCACCCACACACTGGATATCAAAAATCCAGGTTGGTGTTGATCTTCCCCATGAAACCTACTATATACATGCCAATTTTCATCTTCCTTAGTTATTGGGGGTCTTCAAATTAGTTAAAATATTAAAAATCCCAATTTTTCCACGCTCTTTTATCTTTTAATTCTCCGTCCACAGTCGAGAAATTTTAAATCCGATTACTTCAGAATATACTACATCTTTAGGACTATACGCTATGCATTTTCCGCTTCTTTTGGGGGATTCAAAAGAAGTTAAAATGTTAAAAATCCCAATTTTGTCACTCCCCATTTCCTTTCAATTCTCCGCCGACAGTCAAAAAATTTAAAATTCGACTACTTCAGGATATGATTCATCGATGGGACTATATGCTAGGAAATTCTCAGCTTCCTAAGTCATTTCAAATATGCAAAAAAGTAAATTTTCATCTTCATAATTCATTGGGGGTCTTCAAATTAGTTAAAATATTAAAAAACACAATTTTGCCACGCCCCATTTTTCTCTTAATTCTCCTTCCACAGTCTAAAACATTGAAATCCGATTACTTCAGGATATGCTTCATTGTTAGAACTAAATGCTATGCAATTTTCCGCAATTTTTCTAAAATGGAATAGCTGTGTTTTTTGAAAATATAGGTGGAGATATTTCGAAAACTTAAAAGAACCAATTAACAGGCCTATTATGTTATGACTGGTTATGACTGGTTATGACCAATTTCATAATTCTCAAACTTTATATTCCTTATGTTTGTTGTAAACACAATGAGTTAAAACACCTCAATTCAACCGAAAAAGGTAGCATTTTTGACCTTACCCCTTTCGAATTTTATAAAACTTGGAATATAGTTGGGCCATTACAAAAAAATCATAGTGCCAAAATTTTGGACTTCTGGTAGTTTTTCTTCCCGAGATATGGGGTCTTGAAAATTGGCAAAATCGTATATATTTGACAAAAGTGTTCTGAGATAAATAAAGATAACTCGAAAAGTAATAAAAATACAGGTCTTAGTCAGGTTGCAAATAATATGTAATGAGACAGCCTTTAAAATGGCGTTCCCCAAGTTTTTTTTTTTAAAAAGGTCAAAGGTCATTGGTTTTAATCATAACTTTTGGACAGCTATATCTCAAAAAACGATATTTTTAAAATTTTGGAAAAAATATATGTTATTAAGGGTCACCTATAGTACTTAAGTTTAAATTTTCAGGATGGAGACTTCATTGGAACTTTTAATATTACTAGAAGCATAGTGACAGGAAATAAAAAGTGGTGTATTTTCCCTTAGAAAAAAAAGCTTTTTTTTTGTCTTTGAGATTCTGGTACCAATGTTCACTTTTCTGAATGTTTCTGACGTACTGAGTCCATTTATGACCTTAGAACTGGCCTATCGCTATTAGTATTCAAGATATCTGCACATAAATGTTTGAAAATTGCTGAAATGCCATTGCTGTGTTTTTTTGAACCTTTAGGTGCATATATCTTGAAAAGTAATAGGGATAGGCCAGTTCAAAGGTCATATTTGGACTCAGCACGTCAAAAAAATTCAGAAAAACGAATTTTGGTACCAGAATTTCAAAGACAAAAAAATATATTTTTTTTCTAAGGGAAATTTCACCGCTTTTTCTTTCCTGTCACAATGTTTCTATTAATATTAAAAGTTCCAATGAAGTCTCCATCCTGAAAATTTAAATTTAAGTAGTGTAGGTGATTCTTAACAACATATATTTTTTCCAAAATTTTAAAAATATCGTTTTTTGAGATATAGCTCTCCAAAAATTAAGGTTAAAACCAATGACCTTTGACCTTTTTCAAAAAAAATCTTGGGGAAAGCCATTTTAAAGGCTGTCTCATTACCTATTATTTGAAGCCCTAATGAGACCTGTATTATTATTACTTTTCGAGATATCTTTATATATGTCATAACACTTGTGTCTAATATATACGATTTAGTTAATTTTCAAGACCGCATATCTCGAATACTGGAATGACCAGAAGCCTGAAAAATTGGCAAAATCTCTTTTTTGTTAAAGTAAACCCCAGTACTTAATTTTAATAAATTTGGAGAGGGTGTGGTCAACTCGTCGGTTGAATTGAGGTGTTTTAGCTCCAATCTTAAAAAGGCCCAAAATTTTAAATTATTTGTCAATTTAAAGACGATATGGGTAGCAGGTCTTTATTTTTTTGAAATTTGTGTGTAAATTACGATTACATTTACAATGCAATCTTGTCCTATAAAACTTACTGTAGGGTATTCAAACATGAAAAACAATGTTCTTTCAATCCTTGAAATTAAATTTTATAACATTTGAATCTTTTTATTTTAATAACAACCATTAAATATTTCCATTGTCTTATGAATACTTTACAAATCGAAATTATTATCTTTGCCGTTTTATTGGTATAAGGGCTAGTCTTACAAGAAAAGTATCGTAACCCTAATGAACCGATTTGCATGAAACTTTAAATCAGTGATACGCATTTTTGTAATTCCTATTCCCGCGGGAATAGGCGCTGCTTGTGCGCTGTCAACACACATACACTATAAAATTCTGTTGCTTGAGCAAATTTGTTGACTTTTCGCTTGCTACTACCCACACAAGCATAAATGTTATAGTATGTGTCTGCGTATCGCTGCTTTAAATATATATAAAAGAGACAGTTCTAAGGTTGGGGTGTGTTGGCTTATCGGCCATATCGGGGATTTTTCTAAAAAATTATATGATGTTTCATATAGGAAGAAACGGTTTTGTAAAAAACCAAGCTGTAAATCTCTTTATGTTTATTATTCAATATTTTTTTACAATTAAGATAAACTATTGTAATGTTTTTAAAAAATAATAAATAAAGAATATATCTATCTATATATGTATCTATCTATAGGAAGATTTTTTATACCCTCCACTCTGGTGATAGAGGGTATATATAAGTTTGTCATTCCGTATGTAACACATTGAAATATTGGTTTAGGACCCCATAAAGTATATATATTCATGATCCTTGATCGATTTTAAGTCGATCTAGCGATGTCCGTCTGTCTGTCTGTCTGTCTGTCTGTCCGTCCGTCTGTCTGTCTGTCTGTTGAAATCACGTTTTTGGCAATACTCCGAAACCGATTTAAACGCATGGGGTACCAAAAGTTGCGTAATTTTCCCAGGCAAAAACTCCTGTATTTTTTTTTTAATCGGTTAAGTATTTTAAAAGTTATGAGAGAATTACTAAAAAACACAATTTTTTTTTCAACATAACCCTAATTTAACTCATATTTTGTGTGATACATAAGAAAGAAAACGGAAATGAAAAAAAAAACTGAGAGAAAGGAAATACATCTTTACAAAAAAGCTTTAAAATATGTAAAACAAAATCTAAATTTAATTAAAAAAAGTTCGTTAAGTAATAATAAAAAAATTAATAGTTATTTTTATATAGCATGTGTGTGTGTGTGTCCATTTTTTGCTTCATCATATTAACGGGGTTGCCAGACTTTTTTTTGGCCTTGTCGCCAAACCGGATGTAAAATATCGCCAAAATTCAATTTTTTTCAGATTTCTTAAAAAAAAAAATATTTTCATTTAAAAAAATAAATTTTGTTAAATAATAAAATACAGAAATAAACTTTATGGCAAAAATCGCCCAAATCCGGAAAATTTATATATATAAAAGAGTAATATGACTGACTGACATACTCATTCATCATCGCCCAGCCCAAACCGCTGAAGTTAGAGACTTGAAATTTGGACTGTAGTTTGACCTTCCGGAATAAAGATCCACTAAGGCTGGATTTTTGCCAATGTTGATTCTAAGGGGGTAAAAAGGGTAAAAAAACTGTACTTTTGGTACTTTTAATATCTCCCGATATAATGATCATAGAGACTTGAAATTTGGACTGTATGTTACCCTCCCGCAATATAGATCCACTATGGCTGGAGTTTAGCCAATGGTAAGGGCGTAAAAATGGTAAAAAACTGTACTTTTGGTACTTTTTAAATCTTCTGATATAATGATCATAGAGACTTGAAATTTGGACTGTATGTTCACCTCCCGGAATATAGATCCATTAAGGCTGGATTTTTGCCAGTGTTAATTCTAAGGGGGTCAAAAGGGTAAACAACAGTACTTTTGGTGCTTTTTATATTTCCTGAAATAATGGTCATAGAAATTTGATATTTGGACAGTATGTTCACATTCTGGAATATAGATCCAGTACGGCTGGATTATTGCCAATGTTGATTCTAAGGGGGTAAAAAGGATAAAAATCTGTACTTTGGTACCTTTTATATTTCCTTAAAAAAATGTCACATAGACTTGAAATTTGGACTGTATGTTCACCTCCCGGAATATAGATCCCATAAGGCTGGGTTTTTGCCAATGATGATTCTAGTAGGGTAAAAAGGGTAAAAATATGTACTTTTGTTACATTTTATATTTCCTTAAATAATGGTACTAGAAAATTGAAATTTGCAATGTCGGTTCACCTCCCGGAAAAAAGATTCACTAAGGTGCGGGTTTTGCCAATGTTAATTCTACTGAGGTAAAATGGGTAAAATAGTACTTTTGGTACTTTTTTTTATTTACTGAAATTTTATTCAAACTTGAAATTTAGAATGTAGGATCCTTTAGTGAAATAAAACATTCTGGAACAAGTACTTTCCGAAAATTCTGTACCGTTTTCAAAAAGTACCTTTTATAAAAAGTACCTTTTATAAAAGGTTCCTTTATAAAAAGTACCTTTTATAAAAAGTACCTTTTATAAAAAGTACCTTTAATAAAAAGTACCTTTTATAAAAAGTACCTTTTATAAAAAGTACTTTTTATAAAAAGTACCTTTTATAAAAAGTACCTTTTATAAAAAGTACCTTTTATAAAAAGTACATTTTATAAAAAGTACCCTTTTTAAAAAGTACCTTTTATAAAAAGTACCTTTTATAAAAAGTACCTTTTATCAAAAGTACCTTTTATAAAAAGTACCTTTTATAAAAAGTACCTTTTATAAAAAGTACCTTTTATAAAAAGTACCTTTTATAAAAAGTACCTTTTATAAAAAGTACCTTTTATAAAAAGTACCTTTTATAAAAAGTACCTTTTATAAAAAGTACCTTTTATAAAAAGTACCTTTTATAAAAAGTACCTTTTATAAAAAGTACCTTTTATAAAAAGTACCTTTTATAAAAAGTACCTTTTATAAAAAGTACCTTTTATAAAAAGTAATTTTTATAAAAAGTGCCTTTTTAAAAAAGTACCTTTTTTAAAAAGTACCTTTTATAAAAAGTACCTGTTATAAAAAGTACCTTTTATAAAAAGTACCTTTTATAAAAAGTACCTTTTATAAAAAGTACCTTTTATAAAAAGTACCTTTTATAAAAAGTACCTTTTATAAAAAGTACCTTTTATAAAAAGTACCTTTTATAAAAAGTACCTTTTATAAAAAGTATCTTTTATAAAAAGTACCTCTTATTCAAAGTACCTTTTATAAAAAGTACCTTTTATAAAAAGTATCTTTTATAAAAAGTACCTTTTACAAAAAGTACCTTTTATAAAAAAAAATTTATAAAAAATACCTTTTATAAAAAGTACCTTTTATAAAAAGTACCTTTTATAAAAAGTACCTTTTATAAAAAGTACCTTTTATAAAAAGTACCTTTTATAAAAAGTACCTTTTATAAAAAGTACCTTTTATAAAAAGTACCTTTTATAAAAAGTACCTTTTATAAAAAGTACCTTTTATAAAAAGTACCTTTTTATATAAAAAGTACCTTTTTATATAAAAAGTACCTTTTTATATAAAAAGTACCTTTTATAAAAAGTACCTTTTATAAAAAGTACCTTTTATAAAAAGTACCTTTTATAAAAAGTACCTTTTATAAAAAGTACCTTTTATAAAAAGTACCTTTTATAAAAAGTACCTTTTATAAAAAGTACCTTTTATAAAAAGTACCTTTTATAAAAAGTACCTTTTATAAAAAGTACCTTTTATAAAAAGTACCTTTTATAAAAAGTACCTTTTATAAAAAGTACCTTTGATAAAAAGTACCTTTTATAAAAAGTACCTTTTATAAAAAGTACCTTTTATAAAAAGTACCTTTTATAAAAAGTACCTTTTATAAAAAGTACCTTTTATAAAAAGTACCTTTTATAAAAAGTACCTTTTATAAAAAGTACCTTTTATAAAAAGTACCTTTTATAAAAAGTACCTTTTATAAAAAGTACCTTTTATAAAAATTACCTTCTATAAAAAGTACCTTTAATAAAAAGTACATTTTATTAAAGGTACCGAAAGGTACCTTTTATAAAAAGTACCTTTTATAAAAAGTACCTTTTATAAAAAGTACCTTTTATAAAAAGTACCTTTTATAAAAAGTACCTTCTATAAAAAGTACCTTTAATAAAAAGTACCTTTTATTAAAGGTACCGAAAGTACACTTTTGGTACTTTTTTATTTCCTGAGGTATAAATAAAGCAAACTTTTTTGTTTTTTAAATCATCACATTGGTGGAGGGTATTTAAAGATTCGGCACAGCCGAATATAGCTTTATTACTTGTTTTTTTTTACTGCCTATCTAACGGTGACATAACCTTTTAAAAATTCGGCTTCGTTAAATATTTTTGCATGAAAATGTGTAAATTTTGGGGGTATTTATATGAAGACATAGACCTACCGTATCGATATGAATATGAAATAACACTGCGGAACACTAAAAAATAAACAAGAGTTACGACCATCATTTCTATATATTTCGGACATGCTGAATCGAATGGCGCACAGTGTTGCGTCTTCATGTAAAGAGTGGCCAAAAATAGAAGGAGTTAAGTTAGAGCGTTAAAATTTGGAACACTTGTTAAGATCGATAAAATCAAGAAAAATTTTGAATTTGGTCAATATCCGCCCAAGGATTCGCATCCTTCCCATATATCCTGAAATTAAAATACGGCATAAAACGAAAACTAACGCTATAATCTTCATGTTATTTATTGTAGTTATTACCTATAATGCCATTAATTATTCTACAAAATTTTGTCCAATTCGGAGCAAGGATACGCCTAGCTCTAAAATGTCCTTTTTAAGATAACGTTCAGAAAAAGGGTAAAAATTTAAGTTATTTCATGAAATTTTGAAAAATCCAACTGTTATAATATGCTTAATGTATATGCCAAAATTTGTGCGAATCGGAACAAGGATACGCCCTCCTAGAAAATGTCCTTTTTTAAAAAAGTCAAGAAAAAGTTCATAATTCAAATTTCTTCATGAATTTTTGCATCCACAATACTTAGAATATACCTTAAAACTTAATCAAATGAAAAAATTGAAACAAGGATGTAATACATATATTAAAAATGTCCTTAAAAACTAAAAAAAAAAGTTTAAAAAATCCTTCGTACTTCATGAAATTCTGTTCTGATAATGTTGAAAATACCTTATTTTACTATAATTGAAGCAAGGATTATCCTTAACCTATCCTTAGGATATTTTTAGCGCATAAATATCCTTTTTTAAAGACTTGAGAAAATTCAGGGAAATCCTTTGACCTTAAAACTAACAATAATTCACAACATTTTTGCAAGTAGTATTTACAATACGTTGAATATTGTTTTTAAGTTTAAGCAGGGATATGCCTATCTCAAAAAGACCGTTATAAAATAAGCAAGTAAAAATATAGTACAACGTACTTCCTCAACAAAATTTTTCTAAATAAAAGTCTGCATCTGTTAATGTACAACTGGTGTCTAGCCAAGCATCTAATTTGTGTCAGGCCTGGATGACAAATAATGGTTCTTGGACCAATTTAAATAAAATTTACAATTTAACCGACCAATTCATTTTGCATTCCGATTTATTATATGTGTTCCATAACTATTTTTCGCAATACATTTCAAATTATCAAGGACAACTGCTGCATCTTTGTGTTTTCGTTAAAAAAATTTCCAAATTTATATTCGGGTTCCCACAAAAAAAAATTGATTAAAAAAAAAAGTGGAAAAACGTGGACGAGTTCTTTTGTTATTTGTAATCTACATACTTATACCAATATTTTCTGCAAAGAACTAAGCGCGCCAATGAGGGCCACAAAAATGGCTGACTATCAAATATGAAATTTGCAAAATAAATTAGTATTTTCTTTGGAACTCACTTTATAACAGCGTTACTTGCCATATGATTAACTTATGTCGACCAAAACAGCATTATCATACAAGCAACATATCTAACTTAAAACTCCATTACCAATAAGGTCGAATTTTAAATGCAATATAATTATTTAACCGTTACAAGTACATGTGGATTTCAAAGATTTTTAAACCAAAATATGATATATTTCAAAAAGTTCAACTTTAGAGACATGTAACTTAAAAACTATTAAAGATATCTATAAAGTGTTTTGGATTTGATTTATTTATGATGTTTTCTTAATATAAAATTCATATAACCACAAGTTTTAAGACATTTAGTTGGACCATTTATGGCCAAGGTCACAACACTGTGTGGCGTACTCCGTTTTTCGATGTATGGTACATTTTTCTTGTAAAATGCCATTAAAGATTGGCTGATTTTCAGCTGCTTTTTTAACAAAAAAAATTCCAAAGCTAATGATTTTTAAATTTTATGGCATGGAAAACAAAGATATAACTTGTAGCAATATTTCTAGTATAAATTTGGTTTAAAGCTTTTCATCTTAACCCCTTTAATTCGCGGATTTCTTCATTTTTTTAAGTTTTCGCGAAATTAACCGCTAAATTGGTCTCTGATAAAAAACTTGCATTTTATGGATCATAAAGGCGTTCATGACACTACGAATAGTGGACAAAAAACATCTACGTTATATGGACCATCATGAAGAAAATCGCGAAAAACCGTTTTTTTGTATATGGCAGCATCACTTTAGGAGATGATTTGAGGCTTCATCTTTTAGTATACAATGTGGGAACCTTAAACAATGAACTGACCCAAAATTTGTCCAAAAAAGTTTTCATTTGCAAAAGTTATCTTAACAAAAACTATAATTATTGTATCGCAAACACTGAAATAACAGTTTTTGTTAAGATACACTCATAAAAATTTGTTAGTATTCCTTACAAAAAAGTCTGTTACCATTACTAATAAAGTTTTCAATTTGTGCCCGATAACTTTTTCAGTTACCATTACAAACTTTGGTTTTCAAAAATTAGTAATCTCAAAAAACACTAAAAAAATTAGTATTACTAAATTTTTTTGTAAAAAAATTGTAAATTGTGTATTTTAAATTTTTGGTATTTTTTTACTATATGTAAACTGCGTATTGCGCTTGTTGTCGCCATTACTATTTCAATGCAAGTCAGATTTTGTTTGAATTTTTTACCTGAAATATGTTAGAGAAAATATTGAATACATTTTTTTTTTGTACAAAATATAAATTACATACCACATAAAATAAATACTTTGAAAATTGTGTTGAATAAATTGGTGTTCTAGAATAAAAAATACATTATATTGATATTATTTAAATGGAACACATAAATATACAGTTGTTACCTGCTTTCATCATTTTCTATTTTGTTTTATTTATTGTCCTAAAAAAAGAGTTAATTTTAAACAAAAAATACTTTACCATTTGGTTGTGTTGTAATATTTTGTTGTTTGTACATTTTTTTATTTCTTCCGCTCCGCGACGTTGTCACTTCAAATGCTATTTTCCAACTGAATAATAGAAAGAAAGGCATGAAGAAAAGTACACAAAATTACCAATACTATTCTGAGTATTAAGAAATCAACCCTTTGTGTACACTGCACACAAGAAAAAAAAATCGCAGATAGCGTAAAACAAAAAAGGGCCGCAAGTGGAGAAGAAAGAAAAAAGAATTGAAAAAGGTCGGTGTTTTTTTTTTTGAATTTTGCATATCTTCTCTTTACTGCATTTTGTTCCCTTTTTTATATATGTTTTTATTTGAAAGAAAACAAAGTAGTTACAATGAAGCAGACAAATAAGTGTAATTCAATATTGAAAATAATAAACATATTCATACTCATCAAAGCGCAGTTTTACCATTAAAATAAAAAAATAACTAACTATATATTTTTTTTAAATGCTCTTTTTAATTTCCAAATATTTTAATAACATTTTCTTTTTGTATTTCATTAGTGCATTACTTTTCTAGAAAAGAAAACCGAAAAGTTAATACGAAATTTTTAAAAAATCAACTGAAAAAATTATTAAAAAATCAGTAAAAAATTAATAGTTTGTAACGCGAGTTTACTAAAACGAATTACAAAAAAATATTTTTTTAGTACAATTTAGTAAAAAAGTTGTAAAGTTGGGATACAAACAATTTTACAAACTTTTTTACTGACGTATTTTTTTGAGTGTAACTTTTGCAAATGAAAACTTTTTTGGACAAATTTTGGGTCAGTTCATTGTTTAAGGTTCCCACATTATATACTAAAAGATGAAGCCTCAAATCATCTCCTAAAGTGATGCTGCCATATACAAAAAAACGGTTTTTCGCGATTTTCTTCATGATGGTCCACATAACATAGATGTTTTTTGTCCACTATTCGTAGTGTCATGGACGCCTTTATGATCCACAAAATGCAAGTTTTTTATCAGAGACCAATTAAGCGGTTAATTTCGCGAAAACTTAAAAAAATGAAGAAATCTGCGAATTAAAGGGGTTAAGATGAAAAGCTTTAAACCAAATTTATATTAGAAATATTGCTACACTCAAAAAAATACGTTAGTAAAAAAATTTGTAAAGTGGTTTGTATCTCAACTTTACTAGTTTTTTACTAAATTCTACTAAAAAATCAATTTTTAGTAATTCTTTTTAGTAAACTCGCTTTACAAACTATTAATTTTATACTGATTTTTTAATAATTTTTTCAGTTGATTTTTTTATAATTATCGTACTAACTTTTGATAATTATTTTGTAAATTTTACAATATTAGTTAGTAAATTTCGTTTTTTTTTCTCTAGAAAACCTATACACTATAATTAAAAAAAAAATTATTTTATTAAAATATTTGGAAATTAAAAAAAACTAAATAAAAAAAATATATTATTATTTTTTTAACGATAAAACTGCGCTTTGATGAGTATGAATATGTTTATTATTTTTAATATTCATTTACGCTTCATTAGTTTTTTTTTTCAATTTAAAAAAAATATATATTAAAAAGGAAACAAAATAGAGACAAGAGAAGACATGCAAAATTTAAAAAACAATGCCGACCTTTTCAAATGGAAAATTTCCATAAAAACATCAGTTTATTTTCTTTCTTCTTTACTTGCGGAATTTTTTTTTTATGCTATCCACGAATATTTTTTTCTCACGCACATAAAGGGTTGATTTTTGTGTAATTTACTTTATGCCTTTCTTTGAATATTTTAGTCACAAAATAACATTCGATCGGTAAACATCGCGCGACGGGTAAAATGAATAAAAAAATGTACAACAAAAAAAGCATAGCAGGTAACCAAATCTTAAAGTATTTTTTGTTTAAAATTATGTAACTCGTATTTTATTTCTAGAATAATAAAGCAAAATAGGAAATGATGACAACAGGTAACAATTGTATATTTATGTAATCTATTTAAAACATTATGTTGATATTTTTTTTTTATTTTAGTTCACCGTACACCAATTTATTCAACATCAAACTTCAAAGAATTAATTTTCTATGGTAGTATGTATATTTTGTATTAAAAAAACGTGTTCAATATTTTCTCTTTTTTAGATCGAAAATTCTAAAAAAAACTGACTTGCATGGCAATAGTTATTGGCGACAACAAGCGCAATTTACATGATGTATACAAATACCAAAAATTAAAAATACACAATTTACAATTTTTTTACAAAAAAAGTTAATATTATTTACAAACGCGTTTTAAAATCCATTTTACAAAAATTGTACAGAAAAATTTAGTAATACTAATTTTTTTAGTATTTTTAAGATTACTAATTTTTGAAAACCAAAGTTTGTAATGGTAACTGAAAAAGTTATCGGGCACAAATTGAAAACTATATTAGTAATGGTAACAGACTTTTTTGTAAGGAATACTAACAAATTTTTATGAGTGTACAAGTTATATCTTTGTTTTCCATGCCATAAAATTTAAAAATCATTAGCTTTGGATTTTTTTTTGTTAAAAAAGCAGCTGAAAATCAGCCAATCTTTAATGACATTTTACAAGAAAACTGTACCATACATCGAAAAACGGAGTACGCCATTCGATTCAGCATGTCCGAAATATAGTGAAATGATGGTCGTGCCTCTTGTTTTCTAAAATAGTGGTTAGTTTTGTCACGCAGTGTAATCTTTATTAAATTCAAGTTGACATGTATTTTTGCTCAATACGATATTCCTGTAAGTTCGGAAGTAATCGAAATTTTCTCTAAGGTCCACATTGTTTCACAAGAGGACAACCAATTTTTTAAACACTGATATGGCCGATAAGCCGAGGCACCCAAACCTAAAAAATCACTCTTTTTTTAATAATTTAAAAAAATATATTATTTAATAAAAATTTCTTAAACAATTTCTTTTATATCTGTACCACCGAAAAATCCCGTTGAATGTTTGAAAAATATATTTTTTACATTTTTGAATTATTTTTTATTTCCTTCCAAAACACCTTGTCCATATTGTAATATTTCAATTCTTGCTGTCTGATTTTATCATGGCTTTTTTATACGAAGCATTTGAATTGCATCCCACGGAAGATTTTTGTTTACTTATCTTTTGTATTTTATTTGTAAATAAAATACAAATAAATATTCTTTTAAACATATGTACGTACTAGGTAAAGTTATGAGAACTCTCCACCGCATTATGAAAGATAATTTTTCTATTTAAAGAATATTTCAAAATCTGACAATTTGTCTATACGGTAAATCTTTCAGAATATCCCAGCAAAACTTAAATTACCAAATAAGGTATAAAATAAGGTATAGGATCTCTTATTTTATACATTGCAGCATTGATGATTTTAACAGGCGATGAGACTCAAAGTAATGCATCCACATTATCACAAAGAATACCAGTAAGGTATAAAATAAGTCATAAATTTATAACGAAGAATACGAGTAAGGTGTAAAATATATGATATTTTATAGGTTACGAGAAATGAAATAATATAGCATACCAGAAGATAATATATAAGGTGTTACGAGTAGCGAAAAAGTCATTTTGTATTAAACTTACTCACGTGATTGTAAGTGAGTGAGATAAAATATGCTCGTGAGTGTGTGTCGTTAGAAATTTCCTGTCGTGAGCCCATCTCTAGTTTAAACTTATGCATTTTTTTATAAAATAATTATTTTTTATGTAATTGTAATGCATTATGCATCCAATTACAAATAATGCATTATTTCAAACTTTTAAATAACACATAATGTAACTAAAAAATATAAGTCATCCATGATTTAATGTTTAGAAATAATAAATATGAAATAAATTTTTTCCAATAATCATGCATTACGTAGCAAATTATTAGTAATGCATTATTTTTCACTTGAAAATAATACGTTGTGGAACAAATGTTTGGTAAGACATCCTAAAATAATGCTACAAATAAGGTATATACATTACCTGGTAATGTGTTATATAATCACTACCCATTACCAAAGTTTTGCTGGGATGAGATTTTTTTATGAAAATTGTTTCAGAATCTGAGACTTTTTGTATAGGAAAAATTTTTTAGAATCTGTGATTTTTTTCTATAAGAAAAATATTTTAGAATCTGAAAAATTTTTCATACGAAAAATGAATCAGAATTTGAGATTTCTTCTGTACAAAAAATATTTCAAAACTCATTCTAGACGAAAAATGGTTTAGAATTTGAGACTTTTTCTATAGAAAAAAATGTCTCGTAATCTAAAACTTTTTCCATAGGAAAAATGTCTCAGAATCTGAGACTTTTTCTTTAGGAAAAATATCTTAGAATCTGAAACTTTTTCTATAGAAAAAATTTCATAGAATCTAAGACTTTTCTATAGGAAAAATGTCTCAGAATCTGAGACTTTTTCTATAAGAAAAATATCTTTGAAATACATCTAAGACTTTTTCCACAGGAAAAATGTCGCAGAATCTGAGACTTTTTCTATATTAAAAATGTCTCAGAATCTAAGACTTTTTCTATAGGAAAAATATTTCAGAATGTGATACTTTTTCTATAGGAAAAATGTCTCACAAGGGAAGTATCTCAACCCTTATGAACCGATTTGCCTGAAACATAAAATGTATATTAAAGAGACGATTTTAAGGTTGGGGTGTCTCGGCTTATCGGCCATATCGGTGTTAAAAAATTTCGTTGTCCCCTTATGAAACCATGTGGACCTTTGGGAAAATTTTGATAACTTCCGAACTAACAGGAATATCGTCTAAGGCAAAAGTACGGGTCGACTTAAATTTAATAAATATTATTTCTTATTCATATGGATATCGTAGGTCTATATCTTCACATAAGTACCCCCAAAAATTTACACATTTTCCTGAAAAAAATATTTAAAGAAGCCGAATTTTTACAAGGTCATGCTACCATTGGATAGACATTAAAAAAACCTTTCTTCTCACATGAAAACATCATATAGTTCCTTAAAAAGAAATGGCTGAAAAATCCAAAAAACGATTTTTTCGCCGTTTTTTGACCCATGTTTTAAACCCCTAAATCCCCGATATGGCCGATAAGCCGAGACACCCCTACCTTAGAATTGTCTCTTTTATATATATTTTAAGTATCAAGCAAATCGGTTCATAAGGGTTGAGATACTTCCCTTGTCAGAACCTGAGACTTTTTCTATAGCACAAATGTCTTATAATCTGAGACTCTTTCTATAGGAAAAATTTTATAGTATCTGAGACTTTTTCTATAGAAAAACTGTCTCAGAATCTGAAACTTTTTCTATAGAAAAACTGTCTCAGAATCTGACACTTTTTCTATAGAAAAACTGTCTCAGAATCTGAGACGTTTCTATAGAAAACCTGTCTCAGAATCTGAGACTTTTTCGATAAGAAAAACTGTCTCAGAATCTGAGACTTTTTTGATAAGAAAAATATCTCAGAATCTGAGACTTTTTCTATAAGAAAAATGTCTCAGAATCTGAGATTTTTTCTATAAGAAAAATGTCTCAGAATCTGAGATTTTTTCTATAAGAAAAATTGTCTAAGAATCTGAGATTTTTTCTATAAGAAAAATGTCTCAGAATCTGAGACTTTTTCTATAAGAAAAGTGTCTCAGAATCTGAGACTTTTTCTATAAGAAAAATGTCTCAGAATCTGAGACTTTTTCTTTAGAAAAACTGTCTCAGAATCTGAGACTTTTTCTTTAGAAAAACTGTCTCAGAATCTGAGACTTTTTCTTTAGAAAAACTGTCTCAGAATCTGAGACTTTTTCTTTAGAAAAACTGTCTCAGAATCTGAGACTTTTTCTTTAGAAAAACTGTCTCAGAATCTGAGACTTTTTCTTTAGAAAAACTGTCTCAGAATCTGAGACTTTTTCTTTAGAAAAACTGTCTCAGAATCTGAGACTTTTTCTTTAGAAAAACTGTCTCAGAATCTGAGACTTTTTCTATAGAAAAACTGTCTCAGAATCTGAGACTTTTTCTATAGAAAAACTGTCTCAGAATCTGAGACTTTTTCTATAAGAAAAATGTCTCAGAATCTGAGACTTTTTCTATAAGAAAAATGTCTCAGAATCTGAGACTTTTTCTATAAGAAAAATGTCTCAGAATCTGAGACTTTTTCTATAAGAAAAATGTCTCAGAATCTGAGACTTTTTTTTATAAGAAAAATGTCTCAGAATCTGAGACTTTTTTTTATAAGAAAAATGTCTCAGAATCTGAGACTTTTTCTATAAGAAAAATGTCTCAGAATCTGAGACTTTTTCTATAAGAAAAATGTCTCAGAATCTGAGACTTTTTTTATAAGAAAAATGTCTCAGAATCTGAGACTTTTTCTATAAGAAAAATGTCTCAGAATCTGAGACTTTTTCTATAAGAAAAATGTTTCAGAATCTGAGACTTTTTCTATAAGAAAAAAATTTTTCTATAAGAAAAAAATTTCAATAAAAAAAAAATTTTAAGAATATTTTTTTTGCTGCTGTTCATATTGCATTGGCCAAATATTGTCTTGGACCATAAGCCAAACTATTTCTATATACTTGTATTATTGTTAGAATTTCTATTTTTATTTAAACTGACATTTTTTATTTTTATACTTTATATTTCAACAAGTATTTCCTTATCTTGAAAATATCGTTTGGTTAGATACAATGTACATTCGTTACTTTATTTTTGTATATTTGGACCAAATTTTGTGACTTATCATCAACATTTTTGTTTGTTGTTGAAAAAAAAAAAAGTAAACACCTTCAGGTAGGATTTGATGTATATTTTCCTGTGGCTGTGGCTTTCATTGTATGTAGAAAAAACTAAATAAACAAAACCATCAGCAGCAGTAACATTTACAGCAACAACAATGAAAAATAAACGAAAAACTAAATGAAAAATGTTGTAATATTTACCATTTTTTCAACAATTCTCTTTGTAAAAAAAAAATATGTTGAGATAAGGATTTTGTTTAGTTTTGTTTCGTTAGGGTTTTTATTTTGTTTTTTTTTTTAATAGAAAATGTCTTACACGTTTTCACTTTGTATAGATTTTGTTGTATACTTTAGGGATTTAAATACTACAATATTTCAAAGTATACTTTTAGGGCAGGTAAAAAAATATATATTAAGACCAAGACTTTTTACATTTATTTATAGTATTACAGTAGTTATGATATTATTTAAGAAAAAAAAGTTATAGCAAAATTTAGGTTGCTGAAAGATTTTAAATGTCACTTGTCACTTAAGGGAGATCAGATGATAGATCGATGGCCGATTAAGGAAATAATGTAAGCCCGAATTTTTGTATCCCTCACTTACAATTTTTGATGTATATAAGTTAGTCAATTAGTTTTTAATTACATTCCACATAACCTTAAAACATTTAATGAAACCCTTGCGAAATAATGTAAGAGACAAAAAAGTTGAAAGAAAGTATGAAGTGAGGTTGAGATTGCTAGAAATAGAATTGTAGTATTGGAAACTGTTAAAATGTATTCTGTAGAAATTATAAATATTCACATATTTATATAAAAAACAATTTTCCGTTAACAGGACAAACCGATTTTTAAAGCCTACTGATGATAACACTAACTGGGGTGTTTGAAACCGGTATGGGAATATTAGAAATGTCTATAATTTTTAGAAATTCAATTTTTCTTCTGCATTTTTTCAACTTGAACCCTTATAACAAATATAATTAGAGCCCGAGCTCGATCTGTACTTACAGAAAAACACTTATAAAATTACTGACAAAACATGTCGCCATTAGGCACGTCTCCGAAACAGAAAATGCGAATTCCTTCATTTGAGTCTGCAATTCCAGATCATGTTGGTAACCTTTGCGAAATAATGTAACAGATAAAAAAAGTTAAACGAAAGTATGAGATGAGGTTGAGATTGCTAGATATAGAATTGTAGTGTTGGAAACTGTTAAAATTTATTCTGTTGAAACTATAAATATTCACACATATAAAAAAGAATTTCCATTAACAGGAGAAACCGACATTTAAATCCTACTGATGATTACACTAACTGGGGTGTTTGAAACCGGTATGTGAACACCAGAAATGTCTATAATTTTTAAAAATTCAATTTTCTTCTGCATTTTTTCATCCCTTATAACAAATATAATTAGAGCCCGAGCTCGATCTGTACTTACAGAAAAACACTTTTAAAATGCTTTTATTTGGCAGCTGTTAAACAAACAGGGGTTGTGAACTAATTAGAAACGTTTCTATGGAATAACTAATTAGAAATGCTTCTATAGTATACTATTAGAGTTGTCAAAACCGATTTCCGAAGTATTCGAAAAATCGATTTTTTCGATTTTTCCGGTTTTTTAAAACCGGTTTTTTAAAAATGCCGGTTTTCGAAGTATTCGAGAAACAGATTTTTTGGTCTCGAATAATCGACTTTTTTATATATTTTTTTTTTTGTTATTTTGCATTCAATGTCGATTTTTAGTAGCCATCGCAAAACTTTGAAGAACAGTTTAATTATACCTTAAAAGAAATTCAAAATCCTGAATTGCAAGAGGATTTTGACTAAATACTACATAGACAAATTATCAAAAAGATCTTCCAAATTTGATCTGCTTTACAAGGCATTACTGAAAAGTAATGGGCGTATGGTACTTGCTTTTTTAAGTAACTAGTTGCTAACTTTATTAGGGGTTGTCTATAAAAATTTCGATAGCTTTAACCAAAAATTTTGAAAAATAAAGTTAGCAATTTGTTACTTACCCAACCTCAACGATTAGTGAACGTGTTTTTCCAGTATCATCCACTATAAAAACGAAGTCAAGAAATCGTATGTTCCCAAATCATTTGAAATGTATCCTTTTTTAAATACTATTGAATAAAAAACAAGTGAAAGTATTAAATTCGGCTGTGCCAAATCTACACCCTCCAACATGCAAAAAAAAAAAAAATAAAAACGAGTCCAAGTGATAGAACTTTGAACTTCTTCTACCATTAAAATGTTTCTTTTGTTTTACAAAAATACAAAAAACATGTTAAAAAGTGTCGTTTTTCAGAGGTTGGTTTAGTTTTTCGAGGGGGAACTTTTTTCCCTCTGGTCCGATTTTGTCCATTTACGAACGTAGCCGGCTTATGACCATGAGACATACATATCTGTGCCAAATTTCAGGGGTCTATTTCATGTGTTTTATACAGACGGACATGCTTGTTTTGTTTTTCTTTTTTATTTTTTTATTTTACTTTTTTATTAAATAAAAATTAAAAAAAAAACCTAAAAACCGATTATTCGAAACCGGTTTTTAGTTACAAAACCGAAAAACCGATTTTTTTAAAAGGCGGTTTTTCGAAGTATTCGAAAACCGGTTTTTAAAAAAGACGAATATTTGACAACTCTAGTATAATATTAAACGTTTTTATTATCAAACGACTATAATTTTAAAAAAATGTTATGTAGTTAATTTATAAAGCTTTCATTTAAGCTTGATAGCATCCAGATTGAGTAAATATTAAATTTGCTACGAGAGTCGATCTGGAAAAAATATTATTTAACATTTTTCAGAAAATTTTTTAAAAATATTTCTATGTCGATTTTTTCCAAGTTCAAACATTTTAAATTTAAAAGATGTTGCAATAGTTCTTATTCAGTTATCAAAAAATTTTGATAACAGTAGAAACAAAATTTTTACCTAAAATTCTTTTGACCATCAATTTTTTGTAAACAAGGAAAAAATGTTATTATTTTAATACCTCATTGCAATATTTTTAGGTACTTATATTAATAAACAATAACACGTTTTCTTTGTTTACAAAAAATTGGTGGTCAAACGAATTTTAGGTCAAAAATGCGATTTTTTCTACTGTATTCTACTGTATTAATTTTTTGTTTGGGTTGATAAACAAATTATTTGATAACACAGCGTGACAAAACTGACCACTATTTTAGAAAACAAGAGGTGTGACCAACGTTTCAATATATTTGAGACATGCTGATTCGAATGGCGTACTCCGTTTTTCGATGTATGGTACAGTTTTCTTGCAAAATGTCGTTAAAGATTTGCTGATTTCGAGCCAGTTTTTCAACAAAAAAATTTGCAAAGTTAATGATTTTTAAATTGTATTGCATGGAAAACAAAGATATGACTTGTAGCAATATTTCTTATGCAAATTTGGTTTAAAGCTTTTCATCTTAAGCCCTTAAATTCGCGAATTTCTTAATTTTTTGAGGTTTTCGCGAAATTCACCGCCAAGTTGGTCTTTGATTAAAAACTTGCTTTTAGTGAATCAAAAAGGTATCCCTAACAATACAAATAGTGGACAAAAAACTGCTATGTTATATGGACCATCATGATGAAAATCGCGAAAAACCATTTTTTGGAATATGGCAGCATTACTTTATGAGATGATTTAAGGTCCCATCTTTTAGTATATAATGTGGGAACCTTAAATAATTAACTGACCAAAAATTTGGCCAAAAAAGTTTTCATTTGCAAAAGTTATCTTAACAAAAACTATAATTATTGTAGGGTTAACACTGAAATAATAGTTTTTGTTAAGATAACTTTTGGAAATGAAAACTTTTTTGGCCAAATTTTTTGTCAGTTAATTGTTTAAGATTCCCACATTATATACTAATAGATGGAGTCTTAAATCATCTCGTAAAGTCATGCTGGCATATACAAAAAAACGGTTTTTCACGATTTTCATCATGATGGTCCATATAACATAGCTGTTTTTGTCCACTATTCGCATTGTTAGGAATGCCTTTTTGATTCACTAAAAGCAAGTTTTTTATCAAAGACCAACTTGGCGGTTAATTTCGCGAAAAACTTAAAAATGAAGAAATTAGCGAATTTTAGGGCTTAAGATGAAAAGCTTTAAACCAAATTTGTATAAGAAATATTGCTACAAGTCATATCTTTGTTTTTTATGCCATACAATTTAAAAATCATTAACTTTGCAAATTTTTTTGTTGAAAAACTGGCTCGAAATCAGCAAATCTTTAACGACATTTTGCAAGAAAACTGTACCATACATCGAAAAACGAAATACGCCATTCGAATTAGCATGTCCGAAATATATAGAAATGATGGTCGTAACTCTTGTTTATTTTTTAATGTTCCGCAGTGTAATTAAATAAAAACTATTGAAACATTTTTTTAAATTTTTAATGTTTTAACTTAGAAAAAATCGACTTAGAAATATTTAAAAAAAAATTTCTGAAAAACGACCGTAAATTATTTAATTTTCCAGATCGACTCGTAGCACATTAATTATTTACTTAATCAGGACGCTATCAAGCTTAAATACAAGCTTTATAAATTACCTACATAATATTTTTTTAAATTATACTCGTTTGATAATAGTAACGATTACTATTGCTATAGAAGAGTTTCTAGTTAATTATACTATAGAAACGTTTCTAATTAGTTAAAAATCACTGTAAATAAACAAATTATGATACTTGATGGTATTTAAACATTTACCAACATATTTTTTTACACACATTTTTTATACATTCCACATAACCTAAAAATGCTTAAATTTAGCTTGTGGTCGACAATTTGATATTGCACGGTATTTTCTCAAGCGCAGTATTAAATTAACAATTGACTTCATTCGAATTGTAAAATTCTTACTAGAATTAATATGATTTCATATACATTAGGGTTATAACTTTTTTTGAACAAAAAAAGTCCATCCCACCACGCTATGGGCAATGTTGTACAGATAACAAAAATCTATTTTTTTGGTCATTTCGGTGAAAAAAGTTCACGCACCGAATGCAATTTCTAAAACTCCACCAAAAATGATTTTTTTATTTTTTTGTTTTAAAAATTTTGTATTATGAGTCATAATTTATGACGTCATATCTTAATTATTATTTGAAAATTATCACAAACTCATGTTTACATATCAGAAGGAACCAACATTTAACTTATGAATAACATCCACGAAAAAGCACCAAAATTCCGCGATTATAATCTTTAGTTGCTGAAAAGAATTACTGCCTCATAGCACCTATCACTTGACACTAAAATTTAGCTAATTTAAAAAATCCGCGAAATAGCGTCAAAATATCGCGATTTTTTCGCGCCCTCCATTCAACTGATGAGATTTTGTTTTTTTATTAATGAAATTACAAGAAAATCCTAAATATTTTGCAATTAAATATAATTTGTTTATACTTAAAGAAAAACTAATATTGAAAACTTCATCGCGTTTGGTGCGTGAACGATCGCGAAAAAGTAAGACATCATTTCTTAATATTTTTTCATGGCCTATACGACTATGGGATGGACTTTTTGATATTTGCAAAAAATTGAAAAAGTTATAACCCTAATATACATGTTTTCGGAAACTTCAGTTCAATTACAAAGACCTTTAGGCAGGGCCTTCTTAAGTTATGACAGGGCCCTTGGGTCTTAAGAATTTGGGGCTTCACAGGAAAATAAATGATTTTCTACTGTTTATGGTCAGTTGGTACAAATTGAAATTGTAATTATAATCATGTAATTGTTTTAAAAAATATAACCGACAAAAAAAATTTAGCAGGGTTATACTAGCTCGAGGTAATTTTTCGTTTTTTGTTTATTAAAACCATGATATTTTAATATAATAAAATCAAGAATCTGAGTGGAGTTACACTAGCTCGAGGTAATTTTTCTTTCTTTTTAATACCATGATATTTCTTAGATTAGTTTTCAAGAATCTGTGGCATTGTCTTTGAAAAAAATGTCTGCGAATTTTGTACTCTAGCCCAAAACATTAACTCAGAACAATGTTTTGCTGAAGATTATTGGGTGTACTTGCCAAAGCAAAGATAAATCTACTGAAAAGTTTGTGTAGAGGACAAACAGAAAATGAGCTTTATTATAAATAACATTTTTGTCTTTATTTTTATGATTTTGTCCAAAATTCGTTATTGAAGTGGGCTACGTAAAAACCTACATTCTAATTTCTATTGGGGAAAAAACAAACAAAAATGGTAAAAAGTGAAAACTTTAAATTTTAGATTTTTTGTCATAAGTGGGCGTAGAAGTGAGCGTCATCGATGAAAACAATACTACGATCTAAGTTGAGGTCCAATGATTATTCATACCAAATTTATGGAAAATTTGTTGAGAATTGCAAATTTGTATACAGAACAAACAAACAAACAAATAGAAAATGAGTTTTATAGATATACAGGGTGGTCCAATAACAAGTATCTCTTTAAAACATGCAATAAAATGAACAACACTCAATAGTTTTGGAACATTATGGCTTTATTTGAAAGAGCAAATATTCCCATTATTTATGGCAAACGACTTCATTAATGCGGCTGCCTGGGTTAACTCCGCAGTAGCTCATCACCCATTTTTCTGATGTTTCTGGTTCTATCTCACGAATGGCTTGAACGATATTCGTCGAAAGGGCCTAGAACATTTCTGGATTTCCCATGTTGCATGGATCTTTAACGAGACCTCTCAAAAAATGTCTAAAGGTTTTAATCGGCAGCTCTGAAGTGATCAATTGTCACCGCGAATATGGCTAAAAACACGATTTCCGAACAAAGTGCGCAAAATATTGATTGTTTGATGGACTGTGGGACATATTGCGACGTCCTTCTGAAAAGAAATGTCATCCAAGTTGATATATTCTATTACGGCCAACAAAAAGTCGGTAATCATGGCTCTGTAGCGCTCATCTTTGACGAAAATGGGGTTTTCAGCTGTATTTTAGAAAATATTGTGTAATGATGCTGATACTCAAATCTGTTGCTTTCTATAGATGAATTGGATTCTTTACAATACCGTGCGAGTTTTACGATCCCAAGATGTAGCTATTTGTTTGTTAACATAACCTCATTTGAGTGCTTTATTTCGGTTAACAACTTTTTTTCGAAAAACGTCCAGTTTGGTAGCGCAGTACTGCGCTACAACGCGATACAGCGGAGCAAGCCGAGGACGCATCGTTGATGTCGTTTGCCATAAAAAATGGGAATTTTTTCTCTTTCAAATCAAGCCATAATATTCCAAAAAAAGTTGAGAATTGATCATTTTATTGCATTTTTAAAAAGACACTTGTTATTGGACCACCCCTTAGATTAATCCATCTCCAAGACAATCTAGCTATATACATTTGTACATCTGTCTGTGGAAAGCAAGATGCAGTCTAAACCAAATGTGCTGTAAATTTGGTAAATTAATAGATTACTTAAGTGGAAATTTTTTTTTTTTTAATTTTGGAAAGTATAAACGATTCGGCACATAAGAATTTAACACTCTCACTTGTTTTTTGTACATTTGTTAAACAAATGGAACATTTTTATATTAGAATTTTACACTTGGTAAAAAAGTAGTTTTATTGAAAAAAATTAGAAAAAATAAAAAGAAAATTTTTTTCACGAAAAACAAAATTTAGCTGAAAAAAAGTTTTGATGAAAAAAAAAGTTTTGATGGAAAAAAAATTTTGGTGAAAAAAAAAAAAATGTTTTCTGAAAAAAAGTTTTTGATGAAGAAAAAGAATTTTGATAAACAAAAAAATTTAGTGAAAAAAAATTGATGAAAAACTATACACATAAAAAAAAATGAAAACAAATTTTTAATGAAACAAAAAAAAATGGAAAAAAAATTGATGAAAAACAAAAAATTTAACAAAATAAGACTTTATAAAAAAATTGATAAAAAAAAATTGGTGAAAGAAAAAAATTTATAAAAAAAAAAAAATTTATGAAAAAAAAATTTGATAAAAAATTTTTTTGGTAAAAAAAAATTGATGAAAAAAAATTTTTTTTGTTAAAAAAAATTGATGAAAAAAAATTGATCAAGAAAAAAAATTTTATGAGGAAAAAAAATTTATCAAAAAAATATTTTTTTTTTGTTAAAAAAAATTATGTTCTGTTTTATTCACCATCTGGTTACGTTTTATTCACCATCTGGCTTTTATTCACCAGCAGGTGAGTTATTAACCAAGATACAAATTGAAGTTGCACACGTTTTTAGTTTTAAGAAAATGAAAATCATAATTCTTATTTTCTTTTTTGTTAGTCGTTAGCTTATACACTAAAAAAGACATAACTAAAATTAAGGAAAAAATATCTTTGAAAATTTATCATGAATTTTCCTAAAATTTTGTTAAATTTAACTAAAAAATTAGAAATTTTCTTAACTATGAGGAAAAAATGTTAGTTCATTTACTTATAATTAGTTCATAGTATTCTTTAAATGGAATTTTTTCATATTAGGAAAAAAATTCTTAATGCCAAAGAAATTTTCCACAAATCTAAGAAACGTATCTTTATTTTTAAGACATATTTCTTAAAAAACAATTTAGTTCAAGTTTAGTTAAAATTTACTAAAAAAAACACCATCGTATTTCTCTTCTTTGAATTGAGGAAGTGTACTTCTTAGAATTTAGTTAATAACTTCTGAGAATTTAGAATTCAAAATGGCGATATCTCGAAAACTAAGCGAGATAGAACGAAACGGAGCTCTGCATATCTGTCGGGGTCTCAAGACCCTAATATTAGATTTAAAATTTGAAATTCCCGAGTTTTTATATATGCACATATCTTGGTAAATACTTCCAACACAAGAAAAGGTCCAACATTTTTGTAGCTCTTGACTCGTAGAACACTTCCGCAAAGAACCCGAAAGCCCTCCGAATAATAGTTTTTGAGTTATCCAGTTTTTAATATTCTCAAGACCCTATCATAACCCTTATTACCGTATCTCAAAAACTAAGCAAGGTAGAGCGAAACGGACACAAGTTTTGCGTCAAAATCTATGGGAACCCTTAAAGTACCCAATGGGGTCTCGAGTTAACAGGGGCTGAACCCATGGAGTCCGAACCCATGAGTCCAGGGTCTAGACCCAATCTAGTTCTAAAATGTAAATGAACTAAAGTAATATAATATTTCGCATTTTCTAGTTAAAATTGGCTTAAAAATAAATAACATTGTTTTCCTTATTTTTGTCAAAATTATGAACTAAAATCAAGAAAAAAAATCTTTGGAGCCAAGCCATTCCCTCTTTTTCTCAAAATTTAGTTAATTTTCCAAGATTTTAGTTAACTTTTTTTTGAGTGTAAGCGAAAAATGTCTCTGGATCTAAGACTTTATCTTTACGAAAAATGTACCTGATTCTGAGACTTTTTTATACGAAAAATGTTTCAGAATCTTATACTTTTAATATACGAAAAATATCTCAGAATTTTACACTTTTTTAATACAAAAATTTTTCAGAACTCAATAATTTTTTATGCAAAAAAATGTCTCAGAATCTGAGACTTTTTCTTTATAAAAATTGTCCCAGAATACGGAATTTTTTCCATACGAAAAACTACTCAGAATCTGAGAGTCCAAACCTGAGACTCTTCCTATTCGAAAGATGTCTCACAAACTGACACTTTTTCATTACGAAAAATGTCTCAAAATCTTAGACTTTTTCTATACAAAAATTTTCTCATAATCTGAGACTTTTTCTTTATGAAAAATTTTCAGAATCTGAGACTTTTTCAATACGAAAAATGACTGAGAATCTAAAACTTTTATTTAGAAAAAGTTTTTTATGAATTTAAGAATTTTTATGTAGGTTTAATTTCTCCTACAGAAAAAGGGGCCGTGTCCCATGTGCCCTTATGGTAAAAACGTTACTTCTTCCAGTTGAATACTCACAAATGTCACAAAGAGTTTTTTGTAACAAGTTAAAATATTTTTTTTTTTTCAGATTGATGCACAAAAAATGCTGGAATATATTGGACGACTTTGCCACAAGAAATAAACATTTATTTTTCATACTCCCTGTGTGTTGTTCTTCATTTACATTTTAATTTCCTGTTAAATATGAGAAAAACATTATACAATTCCGCAAGAGTTTAACAGGTGCGCCACATATACAACATAAATAGTACATAATTATATACACACTCGTCGTACATAAATTGCAATTGACTTCCTGTATTCTTTTGTATTTTATATTATTTTACTTCACACATAATAATTTTGTTATTAACATCAGGATATTATACCCATACACATATACGCATACAATTATCATTAAGATGGCCAGATTCTGAAAAATAATTTCTGAAAATAAAAAATGTAAAAAAAAATATTTTTTTTTTTTATTCCTCGAGTCGTAGTGAAGGACTTTAAACTTCTTCTAGCATAAAAATTATTAATTTGTTTAACAAATATACAAAAAACAAATAATGTTTTTTTGAGAGAATAGTTTAGGTCTTCAAGGGGGAACTTTTCCCAACTGTTCCGATTTTCACCTTTTTCCCAGTCGAAACGTTTTAGATTTAACACTTTTCTCAAATAAAAGTGGTCTAGAAGTACTTAAATGGAAAATTCTCAATAGGGCCTCCTTCTCCGACCATAAATACATTAGCTTCAGGATATTAACTAGGGACGCAAGTATAAATAAACCTTTCAGAAATCCCGAAAGGGCTAACTGGGCAATGTTTCGGGAGAATGCGATTACGGATTTAGGAAAACTGAAACGTAATCGACTAACTAATCAACTCGATATCGATAGGAAAAATGACAACCTTACTTCAATCCTAATCAAGTCATTTGAGAAGGCCTGTCCAGTAAGGTATCGACAGAAAAGGATTCAACCACTATGGTGGTCAAAGGAGCTTTCTCAACACAGGAAAAATATCCAGACACTTTTTAAAAACGCAAGGAAAGACAACAATGATAACTGGGCAGTTTACAGGAGAGAACTTAAGAGTTTTTAAAAGCTAATTAGGAAATCGAAAAAGAGCAGCTGGAATGAGCTCTGTAGTAAAATGGAACAAACTACAGATGCTGCCAGACTGAGAAAAATTTTAACGAAGAAATCCATCCCCCCACTTTTGCTAAAAAGAGGTGATGGAACATGGACCGAAAGTGCAGAGGAAACTGTTGACGTACTCTTAAGGACGCACTTTCCAGGTTGCAGGGAAACATCGATTTCAGGAAATCAACATATAGGACCGTTAACTTGTCCTTTAAACTTGTTCTCGAGAGAACGTCTGGCATGGGCTATAGATTCCTTCAAACCCTACAAATCGCCTGGACCGGATGGAATCTTACCAGCAATGTTGCAACATACTGCAAATGAGATCATCCCTCACTTAAAGGACATTTTTATTGCTTGTCTTTAACTAACGTACGTTCCGCAATCATGGAGAAAATCTAAGGCGGTTTTCATACCTAAAAGTGGAAAATTGAATCACGTAATGGCAAAAGACTACAAACCGATTAGTTTATCATCTTTTATTTTGAAAACTCTAGAAAGAATTCTAGACCTTTTCATAAGAGAAAATCTAGGTTTTCACTTCCTCTCTGATTCGCAACACGCCTATCAACAGGGAAAATCTATAGAAACTGCGCTTCACTCTGTAGTTAACACTATAGAAAAATCTTTGCATGATAAAGAATTTACACTGGCCGCTTTTCTGGACATTGAAGGTGCCTTCAACGATGTCAGTATGGGAGCAATAATTAACGCAATGGAGACGGCATTGATCAACCCATGTATCATAAAATGGATAGGTCGACTGCTATCATGTCGTGAGGTGACAGCAGAATGGGGACCAGCAAAGGTTACAAGATACGCGTCAAAAGGAACGCCACAGGGTGGTGTTTTGTCACCACTACTCTGGCTTTTAGTAGTGGACCCCATTTTAAAGAAGTTGAAATCGCAAAGGACAACAGTGGTAGCTTATGCAGACGACGTTGTCATTATGTCGTGTGGAAAGTTTTCGGGCACAGTATCGGAACTTTTGGAAATGTCACTGAGGCAAATGTGGAAATGGGCTAATAATAATGGCCTAAACATTAACCCGGAAAAAACGGAAATGGTACTTTTTACGAACAGGTACAAAATAGAGACGTTTAAGGTCGAGATAAACGGAGTTAGAATTCCTTTATCAAACCAAGCGAAATTTTTAGGAATCATTTTAGACAGTAAACTGTCATGGAAACAAAACACCGAAGAAAGGGTCAAGAAGGCATACAACGCCTTCTACGCATGCAAAAAAATGTTTGGCGCAACTTGGGGACTGGAACCAAGGATCACTTACTGGATTTATACTTCTGTAGTAAGACCAATCTTACTGTATGGTGTTATGGTCTGGTATAACGCACTGGAGCGTAATGTGACGCACTTAAAATTTCAGAGAATTCAACGTCTCATGGGTTTATGCATCACAGGCGCTCTAAAAACAACATCAGCTGAATCTATTGACACGCTACTGCACCTGATACCAATTGACTCTTTGCAAAGGGGGAGGCCTATAAGTCCTGCCTTCGTCTCAAAGAGTCAAATTTATTCAGGCAACGCAATTTCGGACACAGTAACATGGACAATTTAAATGATATTTCCACCGATTACAGAGTGCCAAAACTTATTTTCGACCGGAAATACGACGTAGAATTTCCGACTCGAGAATTTTGGTCAAACTGGCAAAACCCCCCAATGAACGCTATTAACATATTCACGGACGGCTCCAAACAATACATGGGAGTCGGTGCAGGTTTTTCAAAGAGTTTGCGAGATTTAGAGAAGACTTTTATCCTTCCATTTTACTCTAGTATTTTCCAGGCCGAAATAGTTGCCATAAGCTGTGCGGCTTTACAGTTCGGTGATGAGACAAACAGAGAATTTAACATTTATGTTGACAGCCAAGCTGCTCTAAAAGCTCTTAAAAGCTTTTACATCAAGTCGAAAGTAGTTTTCGAATGCTTCGAGAACTTACAAAGTTTAGGGAGTATGAACAAGGTGAAACTAATATGGGTACCAGGTCACATAGGTATTCAAGGAAACGAGAGATCGGACGAGCTCGCGAAACAAGGTGCTGATGGTATTGATATTTCTGTGCATATTGATCCACCAATCCAGCACTTCAGATCGCTACGCGACATTCAAAACATTGCAATGGCTAATAGAAAGTGGAGAGAGCTAACAACAAGTGCGATTAGTAGAAGATTGTGGGCATGCTACACAATCTAAGAAAAACTGAATACTTACTCTCACTCACTAGATGGAACTGCCGTGTACTTACTGGAGTGATCACCGGGCACTGCCTAATAGGTTATCATAGAAAGAAGATGGGACTTATTTCTGATGCAAGCTGTAGAAGGTGCGATTAACCTAACACTGAAGAAACGGTCGAACATATCCTTTGCCAATGTCCTGCTTTGGCCAGAACCCGACTGCACATTTTAGGCAGACATGACTTCGAGAGCTTGGAAACGGTTTCGAATGTCGACCTAAGGCAAATAGTACAATTCGCGATGAGGACAAATGCGTTCTATCAGCGTCGCTGAGGAATTATTGTGGTTTCGCTATGGACCATCCGGTCTATGTGAGGAGTCTTTGACTCCGCCACCTCTAACCTAACCTAACCTTCCCCTTTTTCGAAGTTAACCTGCCTAGGACCATAAGACATCTTCGTGTCAAAGTTAAGAAAATAAACTTAAGGAGCCAAACTTAAGCAGCCAAACTTAGGAGCCAAACTTAAGGAGCCAAACTAAAGCAGCCAAAATTAATTAACGACCTTAAATACTTTTGTAATCAAATCTACGAATTTTTTAATTGAAATAATTTTATTTATTAATTAAAATTATATTTAATATATTTCTTTGCACTTCTTAAAAATATTTTTTTTAAATGATTTGTTAAAACAAGCATTTTTTTTAAAAATAATTTTAATAAAATTTTTTATTCACTATTTATTTTTTTGCACTGATTTAATATTTTTCATACGATTAAAAATCTAGTCCTTTTTATGGTCACTTTAAAATACATATGTGTAAAAAACTCCGATACAGTATATTATTATTATATACTATTATTATTTTTTACGCTTGAATTATATATTTATATACTTATTCGTTTGTACATTTAATTCATTTTGTTCATTGTCAGTCTTAAAATACCTTGACAGAATTGTTTACCAACTTTGGAAAAACCTGAACACAACATACTGTATTAATGTCCTTCGCGTGCAAAATAAAAGTTATTTTTTTGGTTGTTTGTATTTTTGTTTTTCTCAGAGATTTTTCTCATTACTTGTTATACCACGAAACTGTGTGTATATATGAGTCATTACACACTAAATGTCCAGCGAAAAAAACATATGACCCATGAATATCTGAATAGATGGTATGGAGCGCCCTATATAAAACTAAGAAAATTGTGTTTTTGGTTTTCTGTTTTTCAAAAACTGGGCTAAGGAGGCTTGGTTAAATATTGGCAAAGTTGTTAAATTTGTTTCGAGTTCCCTTGATTAAATATTTATCAAATTAAAACAAAATGCATCACATTCTCAAAAATTTAAGATTTTGGAAAATTTTCGAAACCCGTTCTGAAATTTTTTATTTTTTAAAAAATTCAATTTATCAAAAACTGTCTAATTTTTTTTATAATTTTTTTTTAAGTTTAAATGCTTGTCTATCCATACAAAAAAAATCTGGAGGCCATTTTTCGTCTTTTTCGAGCCAATCGCATTTGAAAATTCGATTTCATTAAATTCTCTAATTCTCTTTTTAATATATTGTGACTACACCGCGTATGAGTAACGAAAATTCATTGATTTCGCAAATGTTCGTTACTCATACGCGGTGTTGACACAATAAAAAACCAGAGAATTACAGAATTTTTATGAAAACCGATATTCAAATGTGATTTTCTCAAAAAATACGCAATATGCCCTTCTGCATTTTTTTGGCGTGGATAGACAAACATCTAAACTAAAAAAAAAAAATGTGACCGGATTTTTGATAAATTTACTTTTTTAAAAAAACGAAAAATTTCAGAACAGGTTCTGAAAATTTTTCAAAACTTTTTAATCAATAGCCCATAAAAAACATGAAAGAAAATTGCAGTTGGTCAAGACCGGCCTTATAATAACCTACACCAGTATTTCCCGGAAATTGGGTCCCAAGTCCAAAAATGGACCGATTGGGTCTATCTTTTGTTAAATCTTTAATAAGTGTAGAAACTCACAAACCAAATTTGAGTGAAATTGGCAGCAATTTGTTGCCAATAAACATCTTTAGGTGTATATGGGGCGAAATTTTCATATGGGGTCTAAACCCAAAAATGCTCCGAAAATGGGTCCCAAGTCCAAACATGGACCGATTGGGTTTATATTTTGTCAAATCTTTAATAAGTGTAGAAAACACTTACAAACCAAATTTGAGTGAAATTGGCTTTAATTTGTTGCCAATAAACCGCTTTAAGTGAATATCGGGCGAAATTTTCTTATGGGGCCTAAGTCCAAAAATTGTCCGATTGTAATCAGATTTGATTGTGTTATTTAAGTATGCGTTAAACACACATAAACAAAATTTTAATAAAATATTTTCTATTTTAATGAAATTTTAGAGATTTATGTGAATATCGGGAGGGTGGTTTGTATGGGGGCTGCAAGAAGTACTGGTCCGATTCCTTTAAAGTTTAGAATGGTGATTTGTGAATACAAAAAACGTTTACCAGCTAAATTTCGAAAGGCTAACAATTAAAATACGGTTGTTAGGGTCATTTGGCCCAAATTTAAATGTATGGGGGCTAGGTCATAACATGGACCGTTTTCCCCCCAATTTCAATAGCGTTCGTCCTTGGGTCAAAAGAAGCTTATGTTTTAAATTTCAGACACATCTTTTAAAAATTGCGACCTGTATCGTGCGCACAACGTTTACATGGACGGACGGACAGACGGAGGGACATCGCTAAATCAACACAAAAAGGATTCTGAGTCGATCGGTATACTTGAAAGTGGATCTAGGACCAATATTTCGTAAAGTTACAAACATCAGCACAAACTCATACCCTGTACTTCAGAAAGGTGTAGGGGATAAATATAGAAGAATGCAAATTTTTAAAATTGTGGTGCATTTCGTTATAATTTGATAAATATTTAATTAAGGGAACTCGACACAAATTTTACCATTTTGCCAACCACGCCTCCTTAGAATAGTTTTTCAAAAACCAAAAACGCAATTTTCTTAGTTCTGTATAGGGCTGGCTGTCCATATCACCTATGAGGCATTCCACACCAAATGTCCAGCGAAAAAAAACACGTGTACCGTAAACTCCTGAATAGCTTGTATGGATAGCCCTATATGGAACTTAGAAAATTGCGTTTTTGATTTTTCAATTTTTGAAAAACTGGGCTTAGGAGGCGTGGTCAAATATTGGAAAAATGGTAAAATTTGTGGCGAGTTGCCTTGATAAAATATTTATCATATTAAAACGGAATGCACCAAAATCTTAAAAATTTGCATTCTTATATAGTTTTGTATGGGCTATCGATTAAATTTTTTTTTTTTTGGAAAATTTTTAGAACCCGTTCTGAAATTTTCCATTTTTTAAAAAAGTCAAATTATCAAAAATCCGGCCACTTTTTTTTCTTTTTTTTTTAATTTTTTTTTAAAGTTGAGATGGTTGTCCATCAACACTAAAAAAAATCAGAAAAACATTTTTCGTTTTTTTCGAGAAAATCGCACTTGAATTTTAAATTTCATAACAATTTTGTAATTTGCTTGTATTTTCTTGTATTAACGTTGCGAATAAGTAATATTCATGCAATTAATAATACTCATTCGCAACGTTAAAACAAGAAAATACAAGCAAATTACAAAATTGTTATGAAATTTAAAATTCAAATGCAATTTTCTCGAAAAAAAACGAAAAATGTTTTTCTGATTTTTTTGTGTGGATGGACAAACATCTAAACTTAAAAAAAAAATTTAAAAAAAAGTGGCCGGATTTTTGATTAATTGACTTTTTTAAAAAATGGAAATATTCAGAACGGGTTCTGAAAATTTTTCAAAGAAAAAAATTTTATTCGATAGCCCATACAAAACTATATAAGAATGTACATTTTTAAGATTGTGGTGCATTCCGTTTTAATGTGATAAATATTTAATCAAGGCAACTCGCCACAAATTTGACCATTTTTCCAATATTTGACCACGCCTTCTAAGCCCAGTTTTTGAAAATTAGAAAAACCAAAAACGCAATTTTCTTAGTTCCATATAGGGTTATCCAAACAACCTATTCAGAAAATTACAGGACACATGTTTTCTGTAGCGGGACATTTGGTGTTGAATGCCTCCTATGTATTTCGACATTCATGGCACACATGTTTTTCTGTAGCTGGACATTTGGTGTGAAATGCCTCATATTAGAGAGGGGTGATAAAGTAAAATTTTTGAAATTGATATTAATGTTAATGTTAATGTTAATGTTAATGTTAATGTTAATGTTAATGTTAATGTTAATGTTAATGTTAATGTTAATGTTAATGTTAATGTTAATGTTAATGTTAATGTTAATGTTAATGTTAATGTTAATGTTAATGTTAATGTTAATGTTAATGTTAATGTTAATGTTAATGTTAATGTTAATGTTAATGTTAATGTTAATGTTAATGTTAATGTTAATGTTAATGTTAATGTTAATGTTAATGTTAATGTTAATGTTAATGTTAATGTTAATGTTAATGTTAATGTTAATGTTAATGTTAATGTTAATGTTAATGTTAATGTTAATGTTAATGTTAATGTTAATGTTAATGTTAATGTTAATGTTAATGTTAATGTTAATGTTAATGTTAATGTTAATGTTAATGTTAATGTTAATGTTAATGTTAATGTTAATGTTAATGTTAATGTTAATGTTAATGTTAATGTTAATGTTAATGTTAATGTTAATGTTAATGTTAATGTTAATGTTAATGTTAATGTTAATGTTAATGTTAATGTTAATGTTAATGTTAATGTTAATGTTAATGTTAATGTTAATGTTAATGTTAATGTTAATGTTAATGTTAATGTTAATGTTAATGTTAATGTTAATGTTAATGTTAATGTTAATGTTAATGTTAATGTTAATGTTAATGTTAATGTTAATGTTAATGTTAATGTTAATGTTAATGTTAATGTTAATGTTAATGTTAATGTTAATGTTAATGTTAATGTTAATGTTAATGTTAATGTTAATGTTAATGTTAATGTTAATGTTAATGTTAATGTTAATGTTAATGTTAATGTTAATGTTAATGTTAATGTTAATGTTAATGTTAATGTTAATGTTAATGTTAATGTTAATGTTAATGTTAATGTTAATGTTAATGTTAATGTTAATGTTAATGTTAATGTTAATGTTAATGTTAATGTTAATGTTAATGTTAATGTTAATGTTAATGTTAATGTTAATGTTAATGTTAATGTTAATGTTAATGTTAATGTTAATGTTAATGTTAATGTTAATGTTAATGTTAATGTTAATGTTAATGTTAATGTTAATGTTAATGTTAATGTTAATGTTAATGTTAATGTAAATGTTAATGTTAATGTTAATGTTAATGTTAATGTTAATGTTAATGTTAATGTTAATGTTAATGTTAATGTTAATGTTAATGTTAATGTTAATGTTAATGTTAATGTTAATGTTAATGTTAATGTTAATGTTAATGTTAATGTTAATGTTAATGTTAATGTTAATGTTAATGTTAATGTTAATGTTAATGTTAATGTTAATGTTAATGTTAATGTTAATGTTAATGTTAATGTTAATGTTAATGTTAATGTTAATGTTAATATTAATGTTAATGTTAATGTTAATGTTAATGTTAATGTTAATGTTAATGTTAATGTTAATGTTAATGTTAATGTTAATGTTAATGTTAATGTTAATGTTAACGTTAATGTTAATATTAATGTTGATGGAATTTATGGTGGAAATGAATCATTTTACAAAATTTCCCCAACTTTAACGCAAATTTATCTGTCTTTCAAATGATTCTATTTCTAAAATTGAATTTTAAATACAAAATCCTAGAATTAATGTTGTTTTGGTTAAACACTAATTTCATCCGTATTATCTTTGTTAGAGTTTAACTGTTTTTGACATGCATGTGTTCGTACTTCGTTATTCTTAGCAACGTGACGTGAATGCTCTAACAAACATTTAATTTTGTTCAGTGTTTTTGTGATGCTAACAATCACATTGAATGACTGAACTGGACCTCATTACCAATTTGTTCTATTCTAGCCACCAAACACAAAACCTGCATATCGTTTCTGATGATGACGCTGATGGGTGAATTTGATGGTAGAATGCATTAAAGCTTATTTAGTGTGGAAAAGTTTTTGAAATTGATATTTCTTTGAAATTAACCATATCCAAGAATTATGTGCTTAGTGAAGTTGACTTGATGAAGAAGAAAAAAAATTAAATTTAGCTATTCAATAGGAGGATACGTAATGATAAAGTTCCGCATGTTTCAGCTACATAGTTAGTACACTCAAAAAAAAAAGTTTGTAAAATGACATAAAATCCCCGTGATTTTACGGGGCAGGTTTTGTAAAATATGTACTAGCAAGAATCCCCGTAAAGTTACGGGGATAATTCGTAAATTGATTTAACAAAAGAAAATGTAAATTTACAATTTTTTTTGTAAAATATCATATTCGAGGTGAACATTTTTTTTGTAAATTTGCTAAAAATTTGGTAAATTTACAAAACAAAATTGTAAACTTACAGAAAAAGGTTGTTATTTTACAAGAAAAATAGAAAATGAATATAAATAAATTGTAGATTAACAAATTATTTGGTTAAACTACTGTTTTTTATGCAAAAAACTTGTATATCTACAATAAAAAGTGGTAAATTTACAATTTTTATTGTATATGTACCATTTTTCCTTATTTTTTTGCCGTAAAAACAGTAGTTTAACCATAAAATTTGTAAATTTACAATATTGTTTTTGTATTTTCTATTCCATTTTTGTAAAATTACAACTTTTTTCGTAAGTATACAATTTTGATTTTTAAATTTTCATATTTGTTTTGTAAATTTACAAAAAAATTGGTTTATTTACATATTGGTTTTGTAAATGGAAAGATCTTATTTTTCCTTCTTCGGCAGCTGGAGTAGCACTTCAACAACCTGAAAAGATTTTTTTTCACTTGAGCACTTTTAACAAACTTTTTAATGTATAACACTGCACTTTTTTATTTTTTTTTTCAACATTTCGTTTCTCTTAACATATGAGAATTGCGAAGGAGGCTACACAAGAAATTTCTTATATTTTCAGGAAAAATTAGTCAAAAAATAACATTTTTTTTTTTTAATTTTTAATTATTTTCACAAGTATTTTTAAAAAATCGGAAAAAAATGTTGGATATTGTAGATTGGATGTTTAAGTACCAGTTAAAATAGGAAAAATTTGATTTTTCATAATTGGCAGCTTTCTATTGATATTTTAGGTACCAAATTTAAAAAAAAAAATTACCAAAAAAATATGGTAAAATCACCAAAATAATTGTAAAAATACAAAAAAAAACTTGAACATTTATATAGTAGAAACACATAAAAATTGTGGTATTTTACTTAACGCAAATTACCAAAAAAATGGTGTAAAAATTATTTATAAAAAATTATTTTTAACTAAATTTTTTACTCCAAAACGCAAAAAAAAATCTGAACTTAGAAAATTAATTATTGTTGAATAATTAATTTTTTTTTGTAAAACAACATTAATTCTAGTAATAAAATAAGTTTTGTAAAATTATATTGGAATTTTGTACTTTTCAATACATACATTTCAAACTGAAAACCTTGTAAATGATCTTAAAAAAAATGTTTGTAATAAAACATTTTTTTGGTAAAAAGACTAAATAACATCAAGTAAAATTATGTTGTACAATTACAGTTTTCTTGTGTAAAAAAACTAAACACCTTTTAATATTTTTTTAATTTGTAAAATAATTCACTTTTTTGTAAATTTACCTAAAAAATTTGTAAAATAAATTTACCAACATATAATAGTAAAATTACAAAGCAAACTGTAGTTTTCGTTTTATTAAATATACAACAATTTTTGTAAAAAGACAAAAATATTAGTAAAATAGAATTACAAGACCTTTTACTTGTAAATTTACAAACTTTTTTTTTTGAGTGTAGGACGTGGGCAATGATAAAGAATTTGCAATCAATTTGTTCGATTAAATGAAGTAGAAAAGATGGTAAGAAATTAGCTTTTAGTTAAAAATTAATATGCAGTTTCAAATTCATAAACTTCTTACAACATTCAAAATAAAAATTAGCAAATTTTTAAGCTAATTTTAATTACTAGGAAAGGTATTGTAATCCCATTTTACCAATATTTGACAGTTTTCCTTGTTTTTTAACAAACAAATTTGGATCGAAATTTAAATATTTTTTGTAACTTTACAATTTTTTTTGTAATTTTACAAATTTCCAAGATAATTTTACAAAAAAAAATCTATTAAATTCACGAGAATTTCTTGTAATTTTTACTGCTCCAAAAAAAACTGTAAATTTACAATTTTATTGGTAAAAAGCTTGTAAAATTACAAAAATATTTGTAAAAAGCTTGTAAAATTACTAGGAATTCTCATAAAATAGGAGGTAGCAAAAAATCTAGTAAAGTAACGAAACCTCCTTCTAAATTTTATCGTGTCAAAAATTTTTAAATTTACAATTTTATTGGTAAAAACCTTGTAAAATTACAAAATTATTTGTAAAAAGCTTGTAAAATACTAGGAATTTTTGTCAAGTAGGGGGTGCAAAAAAAAGTTACAAGTTTTTCTTGTAATTTTACAAGGTTTTTTTTTGAGTGTAATGCAAAACAATACACAGTGCAGCAGTGAAATAAAAAATTCAAGAACTTTACAATATTCACTCAAAAAAAACTGGTAAAACGCCTGGTAAAATGCCTTGTAATCCCGTTCTACCAATATTTAAAAATTTTTCTTGCATTTTAACAAAAAATCTTGTACTTTGCTCAAGCGAGAACTGAGCTAAAACACCTCAATTCAACCGAGGAGTTGGCCGCACCCCCTCCAAATTTGATGAAATTTAGTACTGGGGTTTACTTTAACAAAAAAGAGATTTTTCCAATTTTTCAGGTTTCTAGTCATTCCAGTATTCGAGATATGCGGTGTTGAAAATTAACAAAATTGTATATATTTGACAAAAGTGTTCTGAGATAAATAAAGATAACTCGAAAAGTAATAACAATACAGGCCTCAGTCAGGTTGCAAATAATAGGTAATGAGACAGCCTTTAAAATGGCGTTCCCCAAGATATTTTTTGAAAAAGGTCAAAGGTCATTGGTTTTAACCTTAATTTTTGGAGAGCTATATCTCAAAAAAAAATATTTTTAAAATTTTGAAAAAAATATATGTTGTTAAGAATCACCCATACTACCTAAGTTTAAATTTTCAGGATGGAGACTTCATTGGAACTTTATATATTAATAGAAACATTGTGACAGGAAAGAAAAAGCGGTGTAATTTCTCTTAAAAAAAAAAATTTTTTTTTGTCTTTAAAATTCTGGAACCAAAATTCATTTTTCTAAATGTTTTTGACGTTCTGAGTCCAAATATGACCTTTGAACTGGCCTATCGCTATTATTTTTCAAGATATATGCACCTAAATGTTCAAAAAAACACAGCAATAGCATTTTAGCAATTTTTACACATTTATGTGCAGATATCTCGAAAACTAATTGCGATAGGCCAGTTCAAAGGTCATATTTGGACTCAGCACGTCAAAAACATTCAGAAAAGTGAAATTTGGTACTAGAATCTCAAAGACAAAAAAAAAATATTTTTTTTGTAAGGGAAAATACACCACTTTTTCTTTCCTGTCATTATGTTTCTATTAATATTAAAAGTTCCAATGAAGTCTCCATCCTGAAAATTTAAACTTAAGTACTATAGGTGATCCTTAATAACATATATTTTTTCCAAAATTTTAAAAATATCGTTTTTTGAGATATAGCTCTCCAAAAATTAAGGTTAAAACCAATGACCTTTGACCTTTTTCCAAAAAAATCTTGGTGAACGCCATTTTAAAGGCTGTCTCATTACCTATTATTTGCGACCTGACTGAGGCCTGTAATGTTATTACTTTTCGAGTTATCTTTATTTATCTCAGAACACTTTTGTCAAATATATACGATTTTGCCAATTTTCAAGACCCCATATCTCGGGAAGAAAAACTACCAGAAGTCCAAAATTTTGGCATTATGATTTTTTTGTATATTCCAAGTTTCATCAAATTCGAAAGGGGTAAGGTCAAAAATGCTACTTTTATCGGTTGAATTGAGGTGTTTTAACTCAACTACAGTTTTATTGATAACACTGTGCTACAAAAGACCAAAAATAATTTATGCAGGGGTTCTCATATGATAATTCGGGTTGGTTGGAGTTCATAGAGTACTGATATACTCATAGTTTTTCTGGATCACTTCGTTAAGTACGTTTTTTATTGGCAATTGTGTTGAAAAACGGAAATTCTTAAATTACAATTTTAAAAAATTATTACTTTGTTAGTTTGCAACCGATTTTCGATTTTGTGGATTTGTTTTAAAGGTATAGGTCTTAACTTTCAAACAAAATAAAAATATTAAAAATCGATTAAGAATTGGCTGAGCTACGATCGCTTAAGTAAAAAAAAAACGTATTTTTTGAAAAATTTGTCATATTCTTTACACTCTAAGTTAAAAGTGCATCATTAAACATTTTTTTTTAATTTTTTGTAAAAAAGTATAGTAAAGTAGCTTTCCAAAACACCAAAAAACATAACAATCGGTTTAAAAATGAATGAGTTATGCTAAGTTTTGTGATAGGGCATTTTTAAATTTTTTCAGAAACGCTTGTAATTCAAGCATTATTCATAAATCTTGTTACTAGTAGTAATTTTATGCGCATATGCATATAAACTAGAGATGGGAACGTAATTAGATTTGTGCGTGATTCACACATGATCAGAAGTGAGCGTGATTGAAAATTAATTTTACTCACGTGGTTGTTAGTGAGTGTCAGTGTGAGTGGAATAAAAAAATGGGTGTGTCAGTTACTTCCAAATCCTATTTATAATTTTTTTGGGTTTGTTTAAAAAATATCAGTGTTACTTCTTAAACAAAAAAATATTGTGAATCGGTTGAAAACTGGCTAAGGTGCGCTTGTTTAAGTAAAAAACCTTTTTTGAAGAGTTATACCTGCAACATTTTTATGACAAAAAACATTTGACATTTTTGAAACGAAATTGGTAAAATTGTGGGATCATTTGATGGAAATTTTACCTGTTTATAAATATACGTATGAGGCATTCCACACCAAATGTTCAGCGAAAAAAAAAACATGTGAACCGTAAATTTTTAAATGGGTTGTATGGATAGCCATGTGAGGCATTCCACACCAACTGTTCCACTACAGAAAAACCATTGTGGTTTCAATGGGATATCATTTGCAAAGTATTCGCTCTTAGGGTACTAATAAATAACAAAAATAAAATTTAAGTTTTTTCAAAAAGTGGGCCTTGTAGGCGTGGTCAAATATTAAAAATATCAAACTTTTTTGCCTAAGTATTTATTCACGATCACGCACGCTAATGAAAGAAAAAAAATATTCAAGCACGATATTTTATTTTACTCACGCTCACGTGAACATCGTGACCGTAGCGTGAGCAAAATAAAATATCGTGCGTGACTAAATTTTTTCTTTCATAAGCGTGCGTAATCGTTATTAAAAACTCACTCACGCTACCATCGCCTCTTAAAATATTTTTTAAGTATTGATATTACTCATACGCACACGTTTTAAATACCATTATTGTATAAAATAAGCGTGTTGCAATTTTTGAATTTTGATTTTTCGAAAACAAGGCAAAACACATCTCTAAAAATTTCAGATCAGATAGAAAATTCCTTTAACTTTTTTAAAAAAATAAAAAACAAATAAAATTGCGGCATGTTTTTTGATAAATAAAGTTTAAGTTTAAATTTAAAAAATTCAGAACTTCTTCTGAAAATGTTCCAATTTTCATTTTCTTAGCTTTTATTGATAGCCCATTCAGCTTTTATTGATAGCCCATTTAATTGATAGCCCATTCAAAAATCTATAAACAGCTTTTGTCTTTAAGACTTTACTGTTTTTCATTTCATTTGCATAAATATTGAAGTAAAGATGCTCAGGCAAAAAAGTTAGATATTTTCAATTTTTGACCACGCCTACAAGGCCCACTTTTTGAAAAAACTTAAATTTTATTTTTGTTATTTAATAGTACCCTAAGAGCGAATACTTTGAAAATGATTTCATATTGACACGACACAACTTTTTTTTTTTGCTGAACATTTGGTGTGGAATGCCTCATATATGGAGCTAAGAAAATTACGTTTTTGGTTGTTCAATTTTTCAAAAACTGGGCTTAGGAGGCGTGGTCAAGTTTGTGTCAAGTTGCCTTGTTTAAATATATATCAAATAAAAACGAAATGCACCAAAATCTCAAAAATTTACATTCTTGTATAGTTTTGTATCGGCTATCGATTAAAATTTTTTTGGAAAATTTTCAGAACCCGTTCTGAAATTTTCATTTTTTAAAAAAGTCAATTTATAAAAAATCCGGCCACTTTTGTTTTTTTTGTAATTTTTTTTTTAAAGATTAGATGTTTGTCTAGCAAGACTTTTTTAAAAATTAAGAAAATCTATAAAAAAAATTAAGAAGAAAAAAAAGTAATTTTCTTGATTTTAAAAATAAATTTTAAAAATTTAAAACGGTTTTTAAAAAAAATTTATTTCAATTTGTGTTTTTGCTAATTTATGCCAAAATATGAAATAATATGCACTTAAAAGTTCGAAATATGCACAATATATGCATTTAAAATCAAAATATGCAAAAATATGTATTTTCACAAAAATATGCAAAATATGCGAAAACAAATCGATGCCATTTAATGCAAATCTCTTGATTCGGAAAGATAATTGCTCGATATCGTTTTTAGGCTTTCGACAAAAAACATGCATTTGCATGGAAATCTCACCCTAGTTATATAAAAAACTTTTTTACCCTGGACCCATTGAAAAATTTTGGTACACAATTTTTTTCTCACTGAACATTTGGTGTGGAATGCCTCACATGTATATTTATAAACAGGTAAAATTTCCATCAAATGATCCCACAATTTTAGCAATTTCGTTTTAAAAAAACATGTTGCAAGCGCACAGCTTTTTCTGTCATAAAAATGTTGCAGGTATAACTCTTCAAAAAAGGTTTTTTACTTAAACAAGCGCACTTAGCCTGTTTTTAACCTATTCACAATATTTTTTTGTTTAAGAAGTAACACTGATATTTTTTAAACAAACCCAAAAAATTATAAATAGGATTTGGAAGTAACTGACACACCCATTTTTTTATTCCACTCACACTGACACTCACTAACAACCACGTGAGTAAAATTAATTTTCAATCACGCTCACTTCTGATCATGTGTGAATCACGCACAAATCTAATTACGTTCCCATCTCTAGTTTATATGCATATGCGCATAAAATTACTACTAGTAACAAGATTTATGAATGATGCTTGAATTACAAGCGTTTCTGAAAAAATTAAAAATGTCCTATCACAAAACTTAGCATAACTCATTCATTTTTTAACCGATTGTTATGTTTTTTGGTGTTTTGGAAAGCCACTTTACTATGCTTTTTTACAAAAAATTCAAAAAAAAATGTTTAATGATTCACTTTTAACTTAGAGTGTAAAGAATATGACAAATTTTTCAAAAAATACGTTTTTTTTTTACTTAAGCGATCGTAGCTCAGCCAATTCTTGATCGATTTTTAATATTTTTGTTTTGTTTGAAAGGTAAGACCTATACCTTTAAAACAAATCCATAAAATCGAAAATCGGTTGCAAACTAACAAAGTAATAATTTTTTAAAATTGTAATTAAGAATTTCCGTTTTCCAACACATTTGCCAATAAAAAACGTACTTAACGAAGTGATCCAGAAAAACTATGAGTATATCAGTACTCTATGGACTCCAACCAACCCGAATTTTTATATGAGAACCCCTGCATTTTTTTGGTGTAGCACAGTGTAATTTTAAAAAATTTATTTTCA